>CAJNDT010001035.1:435000-482500 GCA_905221615.1 Symbiodinium sp. CCMP2592
GACTGTGGCTCCTGCAGCAGAATTAAAAGATTGCGAGGCCTTCTTGGCCTCTTTGTCTTCATCGGCCTGAGCCAACGATCCTGCGACCAGTGATCTGCGGGTTTGGGCTAGTCGGCTGGTGGTCAGCGTGGCTTCGGCCCTGGCTTGAGACATCCCGGGCTTGTTGTTACATATGTATGTACGTGAATGTCTGTATATACATATAGAGTGATGCGGATGTGAATACAAGCATATAGATATATGGCGATAAGTATGCATTCTCAGCAATCATACACATCACAATCACAATATCCATATTCGACCGGCATAAATATTCTTATGAAAGTATTCTATCAGAATCAATTCTCTTACTAATGTCGAAAATAGTATCGGTATTCCTATCTGTACTCATACTAACATCATTAAGTGATATTAGGTAATAACACCATATATCACAAAGCCCCTCTATCACAAAGCCCTCATAAACAATAAGTAACCCTTTTAACGTAACACTCGAACCTTGTCATTCCAAACCCTTGTACTGTTAACGCATAGTGTACAACACAAATTCAGTAAAACAGGCTTGAGGGAGGTGGGACTTGTAGGGTTTATAGGAAAACCTGGCACCACAAAGGAGGCTCAAGCCCCAACATGCAAACAAAAAGGGACGAGCTTACTTGTGTTACAAAACAGAGTATAGCACACTCTGGTACGGCAGCATGAAGTTTAAGATACGACAGCTTCATAATGGTAGTAATTACCCTAAGGCCCCAAAGTAGTTCCTTTTGGGGGTTCGTATAAAGAATCCTATTAGGTGATCCCCAAAAGGAACTACTTTGGGGCCTATGGGTAGTGTGCACACAGCTCCTTCGACCATGATGGCCGTAACCAAGTTCATCAGCGCAATGGCGAGAATCAGCCTGAATTGCAGCGGAAGTCTGGGAGTCCGGGCTTACAGCTTCGGGCTTCTGAGTTTAGTGTTTAGGGTCATATGTGTGTATATATATATATGTATATATATATATATATATATATATATATGTATATGTGTATGTATATGTATGTGTATATGAATAGTATATGTGGATGTAGATGTATATGTATGAATGGTTAACTGCGTATATGTATGTATGTACATATGTCAGCTGTTTCTACACTGGCCCACCTGCATTCTCGTCTGCCCGGGCTACTCCCAGCTACCCACGAAGCTACCCGCCGCCGGTGACCTACCATAGGGACCTTAATAACTACACCTATTCGATTATTCCATGTTGGCGGTTCCTTCTTATAATCATAGTATAACGAGCCCCAAAGCCCTATTCTAATTCTGAAGGCCCGTACATTAACTCGTCCTTACTCAGACGTAAAGCAAGGGCAAGAGCTGGCTCGATGGTCTGGGCCTCGCGGCTGCTGGTTAGAGGGTTTAGGGATTGGGGCTTGAGAGGGTGTAGGGGTTTAGGGGTTTAGGGCTTACCCGTGTTAAAGACCTTAGTGGCGAGCATCAATTCGCCGATTTCCCGGCATGCCTCGTTGAAGCCAACCTGCAGCCCTACAACAGAAGCATCCATGCGAAGAGACCACCAGAACAAGCCCGCAAGAGCGAATCTGATTGAACTGCTTTGGGAACCAGACGCCCTAAAGCCCCAAATCCTAGACTCTAACCCTAAACCCTAAACCCCTAAACCCTAAACCGTAAACCAGACCCTACAGTAAAGCCCTAAAGCCCTAAACCCGAAACCCTAAAGCCCCTAAGCACCAGAGCCGAAAGCCCTGACCCCTAGAGTCAAAGGGTAAAAGGAGGGACCCTTAACAAGGACCCCTAGGTAAAAACCATTAATATAGCCATTATATACCCATCATATAGCCCATTATAGGGTAGGGGTCCCCATTAAGGGTCCCTCCTTTTTCCCTTTGATAGAGCCCTAAATCCTAGACTCACCCTAAACCCCCAAAGCCCCAAGCCCTAGAGGAAAAATGTGGGACCCTGCTATAGCACCCTACATAGTAGGAAGGACCCCAAAATCAGGTCTCCCTAATTTTCGGAAACTCCCAAACCCTGAACCCTAAACCCTATAGATCCCTTATAGGAGCCCTTAAAGGAAGCCCTAGTAATCCCTTGAAAGGTACCCCTAATTTTCGGAACCTCCCCTCCAGCGCCCCGGAGCCGAAAAGCCCTAAAGGGAACTCCAGAAAGTTGGAATATAGGATACCTTATAATTTACCATAAAGGGTTTAGGATAATCATATTCCAACTTTCTGGCTTTTACTTTAAAGCCCCCCCAAAGCCCTCCACTGCGACGCGGCGGCTGAACTCCCATAAAGTACAGGAAGAGCTCCAACCTCCCCAGCTCAGGCTTTAGGGCGTAGGGGTTTAGGGTTTAAGGGTTTAAGGTTTCGGGTTTAGGGTTTAGGGGTTAGGGTTTTGGGGTTAGGGCTTAGGGTTTAGGGGTTAGGGTTTTGGGGTTAGGGCTTAGCGGTTGTTAGGGTTTTAGGGTTTAAGGGTTTAAGGTTTTGGGTTTAGGGTTCAGGGTTTAAGGGTTTAAGGGTTTAAGGTTTCGGGTTTAGGGGTTAGGGTTTAGGGGTTTAATGGTTTAAGGTTTCGGGTTTAGGGCTTAAGGTTTAGGGGTTAGGGTTTCTTTTTTGAGCGCCTTCTTCCATCCGCCCAATGGTGTCCGGAACTTCTAAATTAAGGTTTAGGTTCGGAGGTCCCGGGGGAAAGGTTCTGGGTTTTCAGGCTTGGGGCTTGTGGGGAATTAGGATTTGAGCGTTCAGAGTTTTAGGAATGAATTTCTGCATTGAACTAGTTCGACCTATAGGGTTCTATCATTGGAAAGGAGAAAAAGTTCCTTTCAAGGGTTGCGCTACGGGTTCCATAAGGAGTCTGTAGAGGGTTCAGGGTTTTCTGGCAGAGGGGCGTCCTTTTTTGTTCTGCCCTCTTTCCAGCAGCTAGCTTCCAGAAAACTAGGTTGGCTTAGGGCCGTTTTGGGATTGGGGTTCAGGGTAAGGTTTGGGGTTTAGGTATTAGGTATCAGGGTTTAGGGTTCATGTAGGAACCTGATCAAGAAACCTTGGGCCTTTATGATAGTTCCTTATATGAAGCCTAGGGCCCGAATCGCCCAGCAGCGGAGCAGCTAGCAGGGAACATCGACGGCCCCAGTGCGAAATCGCACGTCGGCGTGCTGACGCTTTCGCGCAGCCCTCGTTGGCATCGGCGCCAACGACAACACCGAGCTCGTGCACGTGCACGGGTGAAAGCTGCACAGAGTGCAGCACGATCCTTGCCTTGCAAGGACCTTCACCTGCTCGAAGGCCACCACAGCAGACCAAGGTACCGCCGAATGGGAGGCCCGCCATGGAGGGGAGGCCGCGAGAACAAATCCGGCAAGGGCGGCAAAGATGGTGGTTACTACTGGCGTGGTGCCTGGTCGCCCAACTACCCCAAGGCGGGCAAGGACAGGGCTCCGGACATCAAGTTCCCTACGTACGACAGTATGAGTGTGGCACAGCCCAAAGCTGGGCGCGGACCGGACAGGCAGCCCGACGAAGTGCTCATGGAGGACTCGGACGACCGGCTGCGGAGTGTGATGCAAGAGGGATTGAACCAAGCGAGAAAGGCAGAGCAGCGTGTAAGACAGCTGGCTCAGACCCGTACCAAACGGGAAGGGCAGTGGACTGCCTACCTAGACGCGCTGCGCAAGTCGTACCTGCGGGAGCACGACAAGTACCAGCGCGAGATTGGACGGATCCAGGACGATCTGCAGACGGCCCTCCAAGCACAGGAGGAAGCTCGAGCGAACCTCCGGACACTGCACTTGCGAGAAGAGAGGCCCGCTCCCGCGGCTCCAGTCGAGGATGCATGGGATGCTCTCACGAGGGCGTGGCATCAGGAACGCCGAGAGGAGCAGGATGCCTCTGCCGTTTTGAGCAGAGCATTTGGTTCGCAGTCGGAGGCGGCGGCTGTCCTCGCAGGAGAGCGACGACTCAGTCCGGACATGATGGCTTTTCTTCAGGCGATGGGGGCCATGCAGGCTGGGGAAGCAGCCTCTGCCAGGCCACAACAGACGGAAGGAGCGATCCCGCCGGCCCGACAGCAGGCCTACAATGCCATGTCTCCGAGCCCTCGCCCTCCAGCAGGGCCTGGTTCGGGGACCTTGGAGCCCCCGATGCCGGTGGTCAGCGAACCACCTCCAGGACTTGCGCCCCATCAACAGCCTTTCTCAGCTGCCGATCCTACTGCGGTCCGTTTGTCTGGGTCTGGAGATGTCAATGCGGAAATCGGCGACGGACAGCTGAGGCCGAGGAAAGCGGTAAAGGAGCTGCCAAGCGGCGTCGTGAAGGCAGCCTCGCCTTCGACCAAGAGCCTTGCCGCGAAGCTGGAAGAGAAGCGAGCGCAGGAGCTGGCCAAGCATGCACCTGCAGGCCCTTCGAGCGCCTCCGAGTCACCTGGCCAGATCCCCCTTGGGATCCCCGTTGTCGACGACGATTCGGACGAGGACCTCGCACAGACTGGAGCTCCAGCAAGCTTGGGTGCAATGGAGTAGTGGCAATGATCAGGGCGTCATCCTGCGCTGGCGGCGGTGACCTTACGATTCGGCTGGGGGGCGTTCAGACCCTCGGTCAAGAATCTCTGTGTCACCAACGCGTCGCGGTTGATGACTGCCCTGATCTGGATCCTCTGTCTCTACTGAGGGCTGAGTGGTGCGAATGTACAGAAGTAGTCTCGCTTGCTGTACAGTTCTTCGGTGCTGACCACTCTGAGGGCCTTATCCACGATTCCCTTGATTCGCATGTGCGGCTGGGTTCTGAGCTGCTTCGGGTTTTTGCAGCTCTCGGATCCGGTACCTCACTGTCTTCCTCGCGAAGAGCCCAGGAGCACGGGATTTGTGTTCACTGGACTCTTCCCCCGCCTGTCATGCACTGCATATCTCCTCCCTGCAGTCCTGCGACTGGTGCCAGGGTTTGCTTTTCTGGTGAAGGGTGCCAAAGTGATACATCGGTGGCGCTGGGGTATCCACCTTCTACCAGACTTGCACGCTCTGCCAATTTCGGGCCTCAGGACACATGCGATGAACGCCTTGCTGCTTTGGGGATACGACTTTTGGTTTCGCTGGGTTCCGTTCTGGTTCCTGCTGCCCGAGCCATTCTCTTTATGCTTTTCCTGCATCTTGTTTGGCTCTTTGTCAAAGGGATGCCTGGACGTCGCACAGCATTTTTGAAAGCTTTGCGCCTTCCCCTCTCAGGGGTTCAGCCTCAGGTTTTGTTCTCTCTCGCTGAGGTAGGGCGTTTGAAGAGCCAAGCAGGCACATTGTGTCGTGCCTCCCAAGGGCTCGGTACCCGCCGTGGGCGACAACAGGCCCCTAGGAATACGCCATCTCGGCGTCGAGGTCTTTGGTGGCTGTGGACCATTATTGGATGCAGTATCCCGCAGCAAGTGTGGGCTGTTCCCACGGAAATACCCCGCTCAGTTGCTGAGCTGCAGCGGCTTGGACTCTTGCTTCCGGAAGGTCTACGGCCATCCATTGCACCTCCTTCGGACCAACATGCAGATGATTTCATACTGCTACCGGCAGAACCAGGTGTCACTGAGGCACTCACCCCGGATCGATGGCTTAGCGTCACCGTACATGCAGTGCACCATGTTCCCAGGCATTATGCTGTTGCCCTCACGCTCCGACAGGGACTTGTGAGTTTGGTCAGCAAGGTCAGGCGCTTTGTTCAGCGTGACCGGCCCCTCCTGTCATGTGTTGTGCCGGTCTCGCCTCAGCGATTTAGCGGCTCGGCCGCCTTTCTTGCTCATCCGGCCTGCCTCGACGAACTAGAGCTAGTGGCAGGCATCATCGACCTGACTCATGTAGGAGGGCAGTACTTCGCAACATGTTTGCCGACTAGGTGCACGGCCGAGGACCTCTTGAACGACGTCGCTGCAGAGCTTGATTGTGAAGTCTCTGAGGTTAGCATATATGTCGGAGCTGGGTTTCGACTTTGCTCCGGGGCAGACAGGCTAGGCCTCTGCCACGGCGACGCAATCACCATCTTGCGCACGGGTGTGCCAACCCCGCAGCCCGTCCTCATTAGTGAGCTCTTCCAGATAGGCGAAATGTGGGACCTTCCCGGAGATGTGCCAACTGCTCATAGGAGGCCTTGCATTGCCGTTTGGTTCCGCGACGGGTGGCATGTCCTTCAGACAGCACTGTTCCCGGGCCGAGACATCCTTAGTATTGTCTCTGAGCGGTTTCGTGTTTCCGCGGATTTGCTTCAAATCGAGGTGTCCTTGTGCGTTTTTGGCTTCGCTTTGTGGGGCGAGCCTTGCAGCTCTGTTGCAGTCATACATGAACATCCTGGGCTTTTGCCTGAGGACGACGAGTGCGATGCTTGGAGCCTGATTTGTGACCTCAGGCCGATCGGATTGCTGCCCAAGGTGCTGTCGGTGCCTGCCCAGGGGTTCTGTCTTCAGGACCTTGAACGCCTTCTCGTTCTGCCTGTAGGTCGAGGGATTCGCTATGCATTGCAAGAGGTTGGTGAGATACCTGCAGATGGCACGCCGAGTCTACATACGCTGCTAGTGACCGCCTCCCCTGAGCGCGACGGTGCCCGACTCCAGGTACCTAGAACCTACCACGCATGTGGAGCCATCGCTGCAATCGTCCAGGGATCTTATTTCTTCCGGGCCAGTGAGGAACCGGGTCCCCACCTCTTTGTCCATAGGACAGCACGGCACCCGCGGCCGCCTATAGCCTCGGACTCCGATACGAGTGAAAATAGTGCCCACAGCCTTTCTGTTTCCATACAAGTGCTAGTTTTGGCTGTAGATTGGGTTGGCAAGGTTGTTGCGGTTGATGTTCGTGTGCCCGAAACGGAGCAAGACCTTTTCGCTGCGGTTGAGGAAGAACTGCCGCAGCACTTTGCGCTCCGGTACCCGCACCTTGTATCTGTCTGGCCCCAACCTTCGGATGAGTGGGCGACGGTTTTGGCATTGCCTTGCTGGACCGACAGCGCGGATATTGTTGTCCTGGACTTGCGGCAGGTCGATGGTAGGCTGTTTGCCACGACGTGTGCCCCAGTTGTCATGCGCGGCAGCCTTTTTGACCTGGCTGATGTTGCTGATGATGGTTCTTGGCAAGTTGTCGCATTCGGACGGCCCCTTGTTGACCGTGACGCTATGATCCCAATTGTGCGCCATGGTTGCGTTGCCTTCAAGCGAGCTGGGGTCCTGGGACCGCGAACACATACGCTTGCTGCTATGCTGGCGTCTCCTTTCGGCTGGGATGATGAAGTTGACGTGCCGCTCGGGCCCGGTGGCCGGCGAGGGAACTTTGTCTGCATTGTTCTGGAAGATGGCATGAGGCTTTTCCGCATCCCGCCTTTTCGAGGACGCCACCACCTCGAAGACATCTCTGAAGCTTTTGGGCTTGCCTTGCACTGGACCACGGCTCGCGTTGCACGACCGGCTGTGCATGATGCCTGCTATCGTGGTCACCGGTGCCGGGGTGTTGCACTGGTGTCCGGGTCCTTTCCGAACGTGCCTGTTCCTCCAGCTTTGTTTCGCCCCGGGGATTTCCCCATTGCACTTGACTGCAGAGCCATTCTTCAGGGCTGGCAGATGCATCTTGTTTTCGACTTCCGGTGCTCCCATGCGGAGCTGGTGCAGCAGTACTCTACCCTCGCGCCCCCCGACTTTCAGGCACAGATTGATGGGGCCAGCCTTGTCCATGACAACTTTGTGGTCCATAGCGGGAGTGTACTCACAGTGCAATGGGTTCCTGTATCCCCGGAGCCCTCCATCGGGCATGCGCCGGAGGATGTTGCAGTGCCTTCGGATGCTGATTCTGCCACCTTTGCTGATCCTGCGCCTCATGCTGCCAACACTGGGTCGGACGAAAGGGCTGCGCTCACTTCCTCCGGCGGCCGTAGCCGCTCGCCATATCGCACGCGATTTGCTGGAGCGCTTGCAGCGGCCTGCTTTGTACAACAGCCGCCTGTCCTCAGTGCTGTGGTGGTTGCGCGTGGCCCGGACCACGATCTGCCAGGAACGGGTCTAGGGATACCGGCAGCATCAGCTGATATGCAACACTGGATTGCGCAAGGCCGTTCGCTTTTGCAGCGTCCTCCACCGGATGTGATGCGATGGGCGCCGGATCTCCTCCCACTTCAAGAGGACGATCTCAACCTGACAGGCGACATTGTTGAGATTCCCTTTCTTGTCTTTGCGCTTGAATACTGGCCGCAGAAAGTCATCATACACGTTGCTGTGCCCGTTTCTGGAATGCAGGCGCTTGCCGCTGTCAATGAAGCGCGGGACGGACCGTCGCGTGCGCTTTTCCCACATCTGATTCCTGCGTACCCCCAGTCCCGGGCTGGAGTTGGACTACTCCTAGCCATGCCGCAGTGGCCACTAACAGATGTGCCGGTTCTGGTTGACCGAGAGCATTTCGATGGCCGCATGCATTGCGCGGTGCTCGCACCTGCCATGACACGAGCTTCCATCCTGTCTGCCATTGGTGTTGAGCCGCATGCCGCAATTCAGGTATATGTGAGTGACTCGCCTCAGGCCCTAGGTCCCACCGAGGTTTGTTTCCTCTCACCTGGAGACATGCTTTGTGTTGCTTGGAGACGGCACCCAGTTCTTGTCGCAGCCAGCCTTGACGACATGTTGCAGTCAGCAGCAGGTTGGAACTTGCAGGTTGATCTCCCTGGGCACTTCGATAGCGCTCTTTGGGTGCTCACAGAAGCCGAGCCGGTCTCAGTTGATCTCACAGCGTTGGGTCACCGATTACTTCGGGACAAGCTTGCTGAGGTTTCGAATGTCTCGCGCGCTGATCTGACGGTCTGCACCGCCTTCCCGCGCATCTGGGATCATTGCGCTCACGGGGTTTATCACCGATCCGTGCTTGCGGCGATCCGTAGCGGTCCCCTGCCACTCCGTCCTGCCTGCCGCACTGTCTTTCTTGACATGAGGCCTGTGCTGCATGGAATCACCTGCGTCTCTGCTGCGCCTCCCGGCTTCAACCTTGAGGCCTTTGTAAGGAGATTCACCGTCCATTGCCCGGAAGGCTTCTTTGTGCAGGTGCGTGGGGGCGATGCCGTGCATACTGATTTTGGGGTGCATCTTGCTGTGCCTGATGGCGGTGTGCTTTCCGTGCACTTTGTGCCGAGGAGCGTCGAGAGTAGTAGTTCAGATGCAGGCTCAGACCACTCCTCGCCGCCCTCGAGCCCGCGACATCATGATGCGTCCCCCGGAAGAGACGCTGATGCAGATGACACACACGGGCCTCAAGGCAACGATGCCCCCGATGGGCCGTGGCTCAGCGGCGGGGAGCAACGCAGGATCAGGGGCAGAGCTTGCCCCAAGACATTTGCATCTCATGATGCTGCATGTAGTCTCGCAGTTGCATGCAGCGCAATTTTTGGCAGTCGAGTAGTCATGTGGAGCCTCGGTCTATGCAGCCTTGCCCATCGTACTGGGCACCGTGGCGTCACCCCTGTCCTCCTGCCAGCAGGTAGAGTTAACTCTGCTCATGAGCCAAGGGCGAGTGGAATAACAACGTGGTGTGCCGTTTGCATAGCATTTGTTGTTTTTCTGGTGCCTAGGCTTAGCGGTGGTTTTCAGCCTGCTCGTCGAGGGTATGCGCCCCTTCGGAGATGCAATGGACATCGAATGTATTGGCACATTCTTCGTTTAACACTGTTATGCCTGTTACTCTGCGACTTTGTGCAGGATCTAGGTGCAGAAGGTGTGCAATTGCCTAGCCGACCTGAAACCGCAGTAGACACACGCACCCTTGCAATTGACCCTGCAACTGACGAGAGTGTTCGTTGTGAGCCTCTGCATAGGCCCCTGCCTACCCCCTGCCGCCACAGGCCCTCTCGGCGCACTGATGGCACAGCCCAGCACGGCGGAGAGGACGAGGTGCGACTAGGGGTAGGGTTCCCTGGACAGGGCGACCTAGAGACTTTAGGATTTCTGCATGGAGTAGGCCCGACCCTACTCGAGCAAAGTGTGCGTGACAACTGTGCGGACGCACCGCACCCCTTCTTTTTGGCGAGTACGCTACTCGATACCCTGTTCGAACACATTGCAGAACCCTCAGTCTCTGCTAGCGTAGATTGCCCTAAATATGGGCCTTCGGCACCCGCAGAAACAGCCGCTACGGCGCTACCTCCTGCCGAGCCCCGCCGTGTTCTCTGCTTGGCCGAATCACTTGGGCACTCCGTCCCAGGCTCTGGGTCAGAAGGCACCGAGCATTTTGATCTGACTGACGGTCAGTGCCTTCTGCCATGCAGTACTGAGCACCTGCAGACACTGCAACAGAAGGTGCGACCTTGTGCCCTTGGGGGCATCCCCACAGGAGTGCCCAAGCCATGGCGGTTTCAGGATTGGGTTGATTCAGGTTCGGTCGGCCGCCTCCCAGGTCCTGGCGAGAGACTTGTCCTCACAGCAGATGGCTCCTTCTGCTCGCGCACAGGGTCGGCGGGATGGGCTGTTGTCCTCAGTGTCGCTGCCAGTGAGGATCCCGGACACGGGCAATTCGTTGGCTGTCTCTTCGGTACTGTCGACACGGCAATAATACAGGAACCGTGCAGCGCCTTCGTCGCTGAGGTTGCCGGCCTGCTTTGGGCCGGAGTGGTTGCGTTTCAGCATCCAACCTTTGCGGACCTCACTTTCCGTGCGGACAATCAGGCCGCCCTTCAAGGAGTTGAAGGTAAGATGCTCATGCCTGATACTTGCTTGTCGCTTGCGGCTCGGAGCTTGCACTTTGCTTTGGCCGTTTTGAATCAACGGACACTCGCATATCAGCATGTTCGCGGGCATGATGGTGATTGTGCCAATGAACTGGCAGACGGCCTTGCCAACTTAGGAGCTGTAGGCAAACAACGTCTGTTGCCATTCACCTTCCCCCTCCATGAGTGGCTTGCTGACCGTGCAGCTCGTGCGCGCTGGTTGCCGCACGTATGCCTTAGCATCACTCGACCATCTGTGCTTCCAACGTTGCGCAATGGTCTTCTCTCTTGGACGGCAAAACAGGATGCGCCGCGACTCACGCCGCATCAGCTTATGGGACCTTTCACTCGAGCCCTTGGCGCTGCGGGTGGTCTTGCTGCCTCCGCCAGCTTTGACTTTCAGTGTAGGTGCGCATCCTTCAACTCCTTATCGCTCCTTGACCCAGCTAGTGCTGAAGTTCAGGGCGGCGGCCTGTATGGCGCCGCCGGACGCGTCGGGCTACTCGCCAACTCACTAGCCGCATGTCAGGTGTATATAGCGGGAGTGCAGGAAACACGTACGCCGGCCGGCAGTTGCATGCAGGCGCTGTACGCCCGGTACGGCAGCGGGTGCAACGAGAGAAGGTGCTATGGAGTTGAGCTGTGGATTGCTCGAGGTGAATCATGGCCGTCCCACGTGTTTTCGGTGAGCCACGCGGACCCTTGCCGCTTAATCGGTCATTTGCAGTTCGCTGAACTTTCGCTGAATGTGCTTGTTGGGCACGGGCCTCACCGCGCCTTTTCGGATTCAGCTCGCCGAGAATGGTGGGCGGACACCCTCCGTCTATGCAGGACAAGCCTCCAAGGCTCGGATTGGCTCGTGCTCGTGGACGGCAATTGTCGTCTTGGTTCCGAAGTTTCAGCCTTTGTCGGAGGCCATCAGCCAGATGTCGAAGATGTTGCCGGCACTGCCTTTCACGAGCTTCTGGGTTGCCTGCATTGCTGGCTGCCCAGCACATTTGAGTACTGCATGGAAGGAGATGGGGGCACTTACATGCAGTCGCAAACACAAGTGCTCCATCGTTGCGATTTCGTCGGGCTTCCCAGCTGTTGGAATGTGTGGCATGTGCGCGCTTTCGTTGAACCGGGCATCACCGCGGGACACGTTGCGCCAGACCACTTCGCAATAGTGGTAGAATGTCACATTGCCCTACAGCGGAGGCGCGGAGGCAAGAAGGCTAAACGCATCGACCCTGTTGCGCTCAAGGACCCGCGCAATGCCGAACGCATTGACAGCATTTTGCGTGATGCACCTCAGGTTGAGTGGAGCGCCAATGTTAACGATCATGCAGCGGTTGTGGTTGAATACTTCTTTGGGGCTCTTTCTAGTAACTTCCCCCTAGCCAATAGGCGCATGCGTAAATCCTTTCTTTCGGCAGAAGCAGGGACTTTGCACGCAGCCGTCGCGCATCTGCGCTATGCCCTGCGCAACCGGTCTGCGGCATTGCGACTGGCGCGCTTGAGATGCGCATTTCTTGCTTGGCGGGGTTCGGACTGCTTTCCCGACTTGTTCTTCGGTGAATGGGCCAGTCATCTGCAGCTCGTCATTTCCGCTTTGGCGTCCCGGCTTGCGGATGCTGGTCAAGCCCTCAAAAGAATTTGCCGGCGGGACAAACGCTTGCACATTGACTCTCTTGCAGATCAGGTCCAACAAGCGCCTGACGGCGAGGTTCATGTTGCTCTGCGGCGGATGCTGCGACCCAAGAAGTTTCGCCGCTCCGGACATGACCCCCTGCCGCGTCTTCGCAACTCCGAAGGAGGCTTCTGTGCGTCGCAAGCTGAAATCACCGCAGAATGGCGTTCCCACTTCGCGGCGCTTGAGGGCGGCCGCGCAGTCTCTCTTGATGAACTTGTGCATGCTGTCGTTCAAGGGCAGGCGCAGGCGGATCCAGTCGAGGTATTGCACTTTGACGAAGTTCCGGACCTGCCCTCTTTGGCCGTGCATTTTCGCGCTGTGTCTCCGAATAAGGCATGCGGACCGGACTGGCTTCCTCCAGCCTTGTGCAGGCTCTTTTCCTTCCAAATGGCGGAGGTGTTCTATCCTGTGCTCTTGAAGACCCTCGCGTACACCGCCGAACCGGTCGGGATGAAAGGAGGAACCTTGTACAGGATTCCAAAAGCAGGGGCTCTTGACCCGTGCTCGGTGACTTCACAGCGTGCCATCCTGGTGCAATCCGTTCTCGAGAAGGTCATGCACAAAGCAGTTCGTGGCCTTACTGTTCGGGAATGGAACAAAACCGCGCCAGATCTCATGATAGGGGGGCGTAAGGGTCAAAGTTACGTCTTCGGGTTTGTCTGCACTCGTGCCTTCCTTGAGTACACTCGCCGCCGCTCTATTCCATCTGCTATCCTCTTCACTGACATCAGTTCGGCTTATTATTCCGTGATTCGTGAGCTGCTCACAGGTGGCAAGTTGGAGCAGGCGAGTGTCCTCGAAATCGCGGCGTCCTTGGAGCTTACGCCCGAGGATTTGCAGGCCCTTCAGGCCCACGTGGCAGACGAGCCCGTGCTCTGTGGCGAAGACTCTGGACCTCTTCTGGCGGCGCTTACTCAAGAGCTACACTCAGGAACTTGGTTCCTGATGCACCAGGATGCTGAGGTCGTTCATACCCGCCGGGGCACTCGCCCCGGCAGCAGCCTTGCTGACGTTTTGTATGGGCTGCTCTTCACGCGTGTACTCCAACGACGCGGAGACTTTGCGTCCGAAGGCTGGAAGCCGATCATTCCTTGGAATGGACGCCGAGACCTGCAGCCCTACGATGGCAGGGCAGCGCAGCAAACATCCGTCGAGGTACAGGACCTGGTGTATGCTGACGATCTGGCGACATGTATAGTCGAACGACAAGTTGCCAGGCTCTTTGGAGCGCACCTCTGCTGCCATGCTGCCGTCAAAGGAGATCCGGGATCCCAGGTGTTTGTACTGTGCAACGGCCGTGAGCCATACCCCAGGACCATTCTCGCGCAGAATGGGGAGCCTGCCACCATTGATCGAGAAGACCTGTCGGCGGACCTCTTTAGAGCCCGCGCCGACCGGCGCTAACAACGCCGCGGTCTTGCGAGGGCCAACGTTCGCCCTGAGACCGTGCCCGGAGAGGACATCAATTGATGTACTCGCCACACCACGAACTGCGGCTGCAGTCGGCAAGGGCATGCTTTCATGAAGGCAAACGTGACGTTTTCTGCAGCCCTAGGATTGACCTGGCCCGCAGAGTCTCGCTTTTTCGCACCCACGTGCTGTCGTCGCTTTTCGCGGGCAGTGGGGGTTGGCCGTGCCTCTGTAAGCGTGGGTGGTCCCTTCTTGAGACGGGCTTTTACCGCATGCTGCGGCAGATGCTCCGCATTCCCAGGCACGAGGACCAGAAGTGGACGTATGAGCGTATTTTGGCGGCTGTCGGCCTCCCTTCGCTCGAAGGTTTCCTTGCACTGGAGCGCTTGCGCTTCGTGGCACAACTTGTCCGCAGTGGGCCGGATGCAGTTTTTGCCTTGATCCAGCAGGCCCCCGGCTTCCTCCGGGCCATTGGTTTGGCAGAACAATGGCTGCTTCTGGCCACGGAGTCCACTGGCAGCCCGGGGTCTTTCGCAGGGGCTTGGCCCGCCTGGTGTGACTTGATGAACTGCCGAGGGCGTTGGAAAGGCCTTCTGCGGCGAGCCGAACGCTGGCATGTCCAGCGTATAGGCGCTCTTGCTGAGTACCAGCAGGTACTGCGCACAATCTGGCATCGTATGCCCGAACCTGTCGTCGATAGCACTCAGACCTCTCATGCTTGTCTGGCGTGTCGCATAGCCTTCCAGGACTGCCATGCTTGGTCTGCTCATGCCGCTAAGGTTCATAAGTATAGGTCCCGTGCTCGCAGGCTTGCGGTGGGGGTCCGGTGCCAGGCCTGCGCCACAATTTTCTGTACCAATATTCAGTATAGGCGGCACCTACAGGTTTCCCTGCGCTGCTGTCAAGCGCTCGAGCGGGGCTTTGACGGGCTCTTCGAGGTTGTAGAGGCTCGGCACGGACATGAGCAGGGACCCTCCATCGAGGGCGTGGGTACTGCTCACCTGCCGCCGCTCGCGGATTCAGTTTCCACTCCTTTGCTTCGGGTGCTCCAGGAGGGCACTTGGCAGGAGGCTGAGCAAATCTTCGATGCTGTGATTGCTGTGATTGAGCCTCTTCCTGTACTTCGGAACACGGTTGAGCTTTGGATCATAGGACTCCGGGATTCACACTTGTCTGAACTTGCCAGCGACGTGCTGCTTGGACTTCAGGCTGATCTCTGGTGCACAGCGGTTTCTAGCGCACCTAGGGATAAGGATGTAGTCTCGCCTGGGTTTGAGCCTCTCCTAGTCCCTTTCCCGCCAGCTAGTCCCGCTCGTGCAGGCCTGCCTTCGCTGCTCGTGTCCTCCGTTGACACAGGAGCGAGCTCGGCGGATGTTGTCCGGCCGTTCTGCTCTCAGGTCCCAGCAGGCAGGTGCTTTGGACATGTCACACTGTGCATCCCTGCACCGCCGGTGCAATGCAGCACATTTTGGGAGCCGCGCTCCTGCACTCTCCGAGACTTTGCATCCTTTCGGGTTTGGCTTAGCCATGCGCTCGATTGGTTTTCCTTCGTGATCGCCCTCGGTCGGCAAGGCACCATCTGTGAAGTCTCTTGTCAGTTTCCTAGAGTTTTGGGCGGGGAGTTCGCTAACTGGATTGAGGAGTCCGTCCGGTTATCGCCTGAACCCTCGTCCCTTGTTTTCGCTTTCACTTGAATTCGTTGCTTGAGGTACGCTCTCGGAGAGCTTTGCACCTTCTGAAATAATAAAATATATGAAGCCTACTTTTTTGGTGTTGTAGGCTCAGGGTTTCTTAATCAGGTTCCTACATTAAGAGCCAGCGGCAGGGTTTTAAGGGTTTTCCGGCTTTCTGATGTCTTTAAGGATGGAGGGGGCCTGCCGCATTAAGGGCTTTCGTGTGGTCAGGCAATGTTCAAAGGTCTTACGCTTGCTTCAGTCCTGGTCCTTAAATCGGGAACTCCAAAACGGACCTTAAGTTGGGATCTTGTTGAGGAATTTAGACTATTTAGATCAGCGTAGTAGGGATCTATAGGAAATCATATGGTTTCTGTAGTATGGTACCTTAAAACTGGACTCCTTAACAAGAGCCCAGTACGGTCTCTCAGTGCCATGTGACGGTCGGACTTCTGTGACAGCGGGCTACAGTTGGGGATTTGGGTCTTTCTTGTTACCCCTATACCCTACCTGGACCCTAAGGAACCTACGTTTTTCAGGGTTCCCTAATGTGATTTCTTTATATGTCCTTAAAAGGTAGGTAAGTTACTTGGGGTTATGGTAAACCCTTACAAACCCTAACGTCTGGTACGTGATGGCTCGGATGTGCAGTGCGGGCTGAAAAGTATAGTATCCCCCATTCCGGCCCTGACAGACAGAATACGGAGGCCTTTTATTCAGTCTTTGGCCTGACAATGTATGTGAGTTAGATGCCAGTTGATAATTATAACCAAAAGTAATATTACTTATCGTTCAGGCTTCTGTTTTAAGCCAGGGGGTCATTTCAGTAGTAAGCCGGGCCCGAAGCCTATAGAAACCTTATAAAGAACCCTGAAAAGAAACTCTATAGAATCCCTTGTAAACCTGAAGCCCTAAACCCGAAAACTCTAAACCCCTAAACCGTGCGAGAGCCTGGGCCTAACCTTTTAAACCACGATGGGCCTGTGCTTGATGAGAGGCCGGTACACCCCGCTGATGCTGTCCCAACCTGATTCTGCGTCTGCGGCTTCGGGGATTTAGGGCCTAGTTTGTGGTGTAGGGGCAGTCCAGGGTTGACGGGTTTTAGGGGTAACAGGTAGGGATCTGGAGGCCAAAAGTTAGGGTTTAGAGCTTGTCTCATTGTTGGTTCTGCCTGAGGATGATGGCACCATGTATGTGGGAGTGAGATACAGGGCTTGCTGTTATTCATACGTCATACATGCGCAGAAGTGAGAGAAAAGAGAGAAAGAGAGAGAGAGAGAGAGAGAGAGAGAGAGGGAGACACACACACACAAAGGGGCTGAACGTTTTGTGACCTGCATTCACGGCTGAAGGTATGTGAAGCCAACGTGCCTGTAGTAGCCTATAAACCCGAAATCCCCTGGACCACTCCGGCTATCCTTGCAAGTTGTGGTGGTTGTTGCATTGCGCAGATTTCCTTTGCACGTGCCACAGGGAGTAGACACACTAAAGCCCGAAGCCACAAACATAAAAGGACCATGGTTTTCGGGGGTTAGGATTCGTGGTTTGTGGCTTGCGTGTGTGTGCCCTTTTCATCTCGGGCAGAAACAGACATGGGTCCTACGTAAGCTTTGTCTACACTGTGTGTATGTATATATATATATATATATACATGTGTCTGTGTGTGTGTTTGTGCATATATAAGCAACACAAGACAAAATAACGCCGACAGAGAGAGAGAGAGCGAGAGAGAGAGAGAGATAGGGAGAGAGAGAGAGAGAGAGAGAGAGAGAGAGAGTGTGTGTGTGTGTTGTGTGCGTGTGCGTGTGCGTGGGTGTGTGTGTGTGTGTGCGCGCGCGTGTGCGTGTGCGTGTGCGTCTGTGTGCAGCTGAAGCACAGAAGCACTGGAGCAGAATCCTTGGTTCAGTTTAGGCTGTGGGGGTTGTAGGTTCAGGAGTAAGGGTCTATGCAGAAGGACTAGGGCCTATAGGGCTTGGTTCAGAACCGAAGCTCAGGGATGGGTCTTTGGCTATGAGGTTGTTGCTTTCGTCGCGAGATTAGTCACATAGTCTGCGATCCCCTGCTACTTGTGTCTGTTACCCACTTCGGGTGCGGTAGCGTCCTGAGGCACGATTCATGGCAAACGTCTATACATTTCCTCAGTCTGACCTCGAAGGGCCAGTACGTCAGGGAAGTCTTGGGGCCGCATCTCTGAGAAGCCTCGTGGTCGTGAGGATTGAAAGTATACTGGAGCTCAGATGACAAGCACTGCGGCAAGGGTACCTGTGCAAAAGTGAAGCCCTCCAGTTCATGGGGGAGCGATCGCGGGAAAACGCCCTGAAAATGCTGAAGATGTCTTGAACGTACCCCCTCTTGCAGTGATGACAGCGGCTGACCTCATTTCATAAACCCGCCCCCGAACTAGGCGACGGATTAGTAGCGGTGGCGGTTGATCCCATCTCGGTTAAAGCCGCCCCTCATCAGGTGATGGCGAATCATCCTATTCCGTAAATCCCCCTCCCCTCATTCAGGTATAGCGGTTGATCCGATTCCTTAAACCGCCCCCTCAATAGGTGATAAGGGTTGAAGCCATGTCTTTAACCCGCCTCCTCACTACACCATGGCGATTGACAGCCTCACTAGACGCTGGCGGTTGATGCCATGTCTCATATCGGGCCCCTCATGAGGCCATAGCAAATATAGTACCACTTCTTCAACCCGCCCCCTCATGAAGCGAAAGCCGTTGCTCCCGTCGCTCAAGCCAGACCACTTGTCAGGCGATGTGGTTGATAATATAGGGGCCTTAACAATTACCTATACAATTTGAGGGGTTCCTTATTACAGGTATAGTATAATGGGCCCCAAAATCCTATTCTTATTGCTGAGGCCACAATATTACTTCTTGAACCCGCTCCTTCATGAGGCGATGGCGGTCGATCCCAGGTCAGATTTCAAAACCCCGCAGCTTGCGTGCTCGCCTGCTGACGCTCCGTCGTGCTGGCATGCTGGCTTGCGTCCGTGCTTGCTTGCTTGCTTGCTTGCTTGCTTAGAGGATAAACAACAACAGCACGCACCGATCAACATGCAAAACTTATACCACTACCCTTTGCTGTGAACTTGCTCTGAATGATGCTGCACACCTCCGATGGCCACATCCCTCCATCTTACTGGCCCGCCTTGCTAGGGGTTGGCACAATGAGGAGTTGCACCGGGATTATCAACTACTACCACTGCTCCGCTTGCAAGAGCTGCTAGACAGGCCTACCCATCCATCCTAACATCCAACCTAAAAAAGCCCCTGACACCCTCATCTAGGCTCTTCGGACCTGACATACTAGTTCCCATTTCTAAATGACCTGCTGTGCAGTTTCAGAATATCCGTTACGAAACAATTACTATGCGTGAGGGTCTAGATAGGGTTTACTGCAAGATATGCAAACATAACGGAACCCCAGCAGCCCGAAAAAATCCCTAAACCCTAAACCCGTATAGTAAAGTCAGAAAGTTGGAACATGATTATCCGCATGCCCTGAAGGTAAAGTATAAGGGACCCATCTTCCATCCCAGACCCCGGAATGAAGCATCGCGAATCTTCTCTTGAAACACCGACCTTTGTTGGCATTGGGTCCTATGGCACGCCAAAAAACCTAAATTCCCTAAACCCTCTGTAAATATTCCTTAAATCCCCCTTCGAATTCCCCGACAGGAGGCAAGGATGCATCGAGCAAGCTCCGGAAGTTTCTGTCTGCGGCGATGTTGTAGGGATGGTCCAGTGGCCTTGCCCCAAGGGGTTTAGGGTTTAGGGTTTCGGGTTTAGGGATCCTTCAGTGATTCAGGGGGGTAAGGGGGAGGGGGCCTCAATATGCAATATGCAAAGGGGCTGGCTTCAAGTTTAAAGTGTCCAGACTTGGCCAGTTTTGGGGAGCGCTTGAAGTCTGTGGCCTGACTCAGCCTTGGTCTTGGCTAAGGCATGTAGGATCTCTTGTATTTGTACCGCTGAGTCCGCATCAGATGTCTCGGACATTTTGACCAAATTCGTCGATCCCCACCTACCCCAAACATCACCATAACCCCGAAAACTCTAAACACTAACCCAAACCCAAACATCACCCTAAACCCTTGCTGTGCTCTGCGCATCGGCTGAGGGCTTTGCAGATTGAGATCCACACCGATCAGCTCCATCCCCAACACCTGGAAGTGCACTCGGAGCAGATAAAGATGCACTTCTACGAGTATAGGATTAGAGTTTAAGGTTTAGGGTGTGTAAAAGTATGCGCGAGGTGGGTGCGCTTCTTTTGAAATGGGGGCGCGCCCACAACTCGCGCACTTGCGTCAGCATGTAGTCCCGCCCCAGTCAGGCAAAGAAGCCATTCCCAATACAGTTAATTGAATGTGTGGCTGCTGCCGCAACAGTGGCAAACCAAATATTGATTTATGACCTTCCTCCCGCCAATGCTCCTGGGTGTAGTAGAAGCAAGTCAAGCAGTGGTGGGAGCAGTAGCAGCAGCAGCAGCAGCAGCAGCAGCAGCAGCAGCAGCAGTAGTAGTAGTAGTAGTAGTAGTAGTAGCAGTAGTAGTGGTGGTGGCAGTGGCAGTGCCACTGCCACTGCCGTGGTAGTGGTAGTGGTGGTAGTAGCAGTAGTAGCAGTAGTAGTCGTCGTCGTCGTAGTTACTGGCATCTGTGCCGGGAACAAACGGTTCAAGCAGGCCCGTTCCTACTGCCGAGGTTTTGCCCTCACCTACTCCATCTACCGAAATCTAGGGTTTAGGGTTAGGGTGTAGGGCCCTTGAGTAATCTTCACACTGTGCCGAGGTCCGGGCTGCAAAGATAAAGACGAGAGTGATGATCATCACGAACGTCCAAAACAGTGTCATCACCTAAAGGTCGGCTTGGAGTTTAGGGGTCTAGGGAAGTTGATGGTGACGTGCCAGATTTGGTTGTGGTGGCCGCTTTCATGTATCACGTGCTGTTTGTTATTTGTTGTCGCTGATGTTGTGGTGGCGATGGTGGTATGTTGTTGGTGTTGCGTCTGCCCGCACTGTTTCTCAGGACCACAACCCACTTTCTGATCATAATCATCATAATTTCGTCATATCACTAGCATCATCACATGCATCGTCTCTTATGTCGTCGTTCGTGCTGTTCCTGATTGTTATGCGCAGCCCTCTCTTCCTCTTTCATGCTCATGCAAGTCACTCTGCTCATCGCCATCACTAGTCGACTTTTTTATGATCACCAACACAGCCGCCATCACGATGACGATGATGGTGATCATGAAGATGATGAAAACGATGCTGATGATGAAGATGATGACCACGAACATGAACATTAACGTTGTCATGATTCCTCGTGCGCGTCCATCTTTCTGACAGTCATGCCATCACGCTCGCAGACTCTCAGCACTCACTGGTGACCAGTGGTTGAGCCCAAGGCTTCTTAAGTTGCAAAGTAAAACAGATAAAGCAAACCACAAGTAGAACAACTCTGTTGACCCGCAAGGGCACAGTCCTCCTGTGGATGCATTCTTTCACGCCTGTAAGGGACACCTAGGAACTCTCCCTCGGATGTAAAAAGGCCATAGACAACTCGCAGACTTCGGTGTCGGAGTATTGCTTGACATGACTTGAACCACAGCATATCCATCGCGTCCAAGCTCAGCACATATATGAAACCCTAAGTTTAAACCCTAAAGCCTCCAACTTAACTTTGCACTCAACAAGACCGAGACCCCAAACCCCTAAACCCTAACCCCCAAAGCCCCCAAAAAACCACTAAACCCTAAACCCCTAAACCCCAACCCCTAAACCCCTCAATCCTAAACCTCTAAACCCTAAACCCCTGAACCGTACCCTGACGCCATGGCACGCTGTGGAGCAGGCCTGGTGGGGGCGGCAGTAATACCGTCAAAAGGAGGTCTCAGGGCTCTACGGATTAGGGGTTTAGGGTTTAGGGGCTTAGGGTTTAGGGGTTTAGGGTTTAGGGTTTAGGGTTTAGGGTTTAGGGTTTAGGGTTTAGGGTTTAGGGTTTAGGGTTTAGGGGTTTAGGGTTTAGGGGCTTAGGGTTTAGGGGTTTAGGAGTTTTTGCGGGGGTTAGGGTTTAGGGTTGGGGTTAAGGGTAAGTTGCACGCGACCTGATAGCCACAATGTTACAAGCAATCTAAGTATACTGTACCATACCCCAAACCCCGATTAAACCTATCAATGCACTTATCGTAAGTAGTCTAGTCGGGTCAGCTGCTAGCACAAGATCTGCAAAGATACGTCAAGAATTGGACATTGGCTCAGCACCTACCATACCAACTTAGAGTACAGGTTTAAAAGGTACGTGTAGGGTTCAGGGATCACGAGCACGTCAAATATCAACTTTCCTGCTGCCCAGACATGTGGAGATATGCACAGGTGTCTGTTATTTTCATACTCTGGAACTAGAGAAGCTCGAATGCACCCAAAGGGTTTGCGTGTGAAGCCTTGCCCTTAAACACCCGGGGCATGAGCGTCAAAGTCCTCCTCAACAGAAATCACTGGCAGCTGAAGAGCTCACAGACTTTTGGCCTTAAGTTTGTACGTTTTTTTTTCCCGTCCCGTTTCCTCCCAGAAGTAGTCTGGCGGAGGTAGTTGACAGGCCAACCAATATGGGAGTTTCCTAAAACTGGGGGTACCTTGTTTAAGGCTCCTTATAATCAGGATCCTACTATGTAGGCTCCCCTATTTTCGGAAACTCCCATAAAGGGATTCATTACCTAACCACTCAAATTTGCACCACTCCCGGCACCTTGAAGTTGGCCTTAAGGTCAGGGTTTACGCAGGTTAGGGGTTTTGGCTTTCAATTTTCTGGAAATTCGGGTCACGTACCCGCAGCCTTGCACCAGCATCCACAATGTCTGGAACCTGGGCCGCAGGTTGAGACGAACCTATAGGCTCCTACCCTACCCCTTTTATAAGGTACCTACTTTTCTATATAGGAGATACGACCAGGCTCCAGTATCTTGTAACGATGACGGCCGCTGCATAATAGCCCTTCTTGTACGTCGAAACGAAACGCTGAGTCTGCGCTGTGGCTATCAGACATGCATGTCCTCTGGAAATCCATCGCGAGCGCTGACAATCACTAACCCCAAACACCCCAAACCCTAAACCCTAAACCCCAAACCCTAAACCCTAAACCCTAACCGCAAGCATTGCAGCAAACACCCAAATGATGCCAGGCCCCTTTCCTTCCAGCCCGCGAAACTACCCATAGGCCCCATAGTAGTTCCTTTTTGGGATTACCTTATAAGATTCTAAATCTAAGTATGAACCCCTAAAAGGAACCACTATGGAGCCTTAGGGTAAAGGCAGAAAAGATTGCAGAGCCGGTGACGTCACGAGCAGTCGCACTGCCCGGGCCAGGCCTCATGTGAACTGTGCTTTGCATCACGAATCCGCCTAAAGTTCGGGTTCAGTGTGTATTTCAAGGGGATTAGGGATTCGGGTTTAGGGTGTAGGGTTTAGGGTGTAATCCCTTTAATACAGGGGCCTTAAATAATTAGACTAGGATTTTGGGCTTTGCACAGCTTGCTGTACATGATTTGGATTTATGGTATTTGAGGTCTAGAAGCATAGGTCTTAGGCTCTACGTAGTGCAGGGTTCATAAGCAGTAGCACTTGGATGATGGCACCCTCAGGCAAGGGCTTTAACTACTAGCTAGCAGCTTGGATTCAGGCTAGTAAATAGCAGTTGTGTTGTGTAGGTTAGTTTTTTGGAGAGTATATTATTTGACGGTTAAGTACTTGGATCCAATGGGCAGTATCTTGGACCAGCGAAAACTGATTTGAACAGCGGGAAGAGACAAACAGACCTCATCCCAACCAGGATGGTAGTGGTCGTAGTGTTGGTCTGAATTTGCTGACTGCAGTCAGCGCTGCTACTGTATTGCTGCCATGATTTATACCATTAGGGGCAGCAGTAGGAGCAGGAGCCGGAGAAGGAGCAGGAGCAGGAACAGTAGTAGTAGTAGTAGTAGTAGTAGTAGTAGTAGTAGTAGTAGTTGTAGTAGTAGTAGTAGTAGTAGTAGGAGTGGTAGTAGGAGTAGTAGTAGGAGTAGTAGTAGAGTAGCAGTAGTCGCAGTCGTAGTCGTCGTCGTCATTGTAGTTCCTTTTTCTTAGGCATAACCAGCTTTATGATTAGGGTCCTGCAAGGTAACCCAGAAAATGAACTACAATCGAGACTACAAGTAGGATTCATATAAGGACCAGTTCAAGAAACCGTTGAGCCCTTAAAGCCTAAACTCCAAAACCCCTAAACCCCAAACCCCTATACCCCTAAACCCCAAACCCCTATATAACCTCTAAACCCCTAAACCCCAAACCCTATCGGTAAACCCTCATGGCCCTCGATTCGAGCTCCAGGCGGGCCAGGCGGAACATTCGCACCAGCATAAGCCTCAGCAGGGTTTAGGGGTTAGGGGTTTTTCGGGGTTTAGGGTTAGGTCTTGGAGAGCCGCCGAAACGTTTTATACCATGCCCAGACTCTTCCGGAACAGCAAGTAAGTAGACACGAAGAGCAGGGTTGTCCTGTTTAGAATATATGGGATCTTCCGAAGATAGGGCTAAATAGGGGACCCTAATGTAATACACTAACTAGCAGGATCCTTCTTATAAGGACCCCAAAACAAGGTACCCCTAATTTTCGGAAACTCCCATTGATATGAGGCAGAGACAGCAAGCCTCAAAGCACTAAACCCAAGCTAAACGATAGCTCAGCGGCTGTTGCAGGATTTCTCCTCCGATTTGGACCTGCCCAAGGCCAAGAGAATGGATTCCAATGACGAAAGGCAGAGACAAGAATCGTAGCCGTGTATTATCCCTACATAGGACTCATATATTAAGGCTTTTGGGCCCAAAGACCATACTATATAAGGCTTTTCGGAAATTTTGATCCCTAGGGTATGAGCAGTATTGAAACATCATGTGCACGGAGCGCAGCATAAACGCACTCCGTGACTGCTAAGATCAAGTTTGCAGACATCTGCGCACTTGGTCCACGTCGATCACAAGCCCTAAACCCTAAACCCAAGCCTCCTCTCGTTCTTTTTGCAAAGAACTCCGACAGCAGGGAAGTCCGAGCGTTGCGAGCGACCCCGACCGTGTGGGACACAAACTCTGCAGCCTAATTAGACCTCTAAATTCTATCATATATTATAAAGGAATAGGCAAGACAACTAGGATATCAGGCAAAGGTAACTAGGATACCAACTTCAAGGGGTTCTTGACTTCGTTGAAAGCTTCCTGGCAGTTTGTTGCTACATAAATTATGCATAGAGCTTTAAGCCCTACACACCTCGCCAACCCAGCAAACCACACAGACACCAGCTCCAAATTCCGTACAGGGTCGGCGCTGCACAGCCCTGACTGAGTATGTCATCATAAGCAGCATCGCCGTCGTCATCATCAGCATCTCCGCCAACCATGGTCACCATCGGCCGTCAACAAATCATCAGCAACGACCTCATGCGTAATATCATTTTGGCTTGGAGCCGGTTCGAGTACACCACATGAGACAACTGATACTTAATCTGTGCAAAACGACGATGTTGATGTTTGCTTGTTTTTGCGGGCTGCGAGGGTCCGGTTGAAACCTAAATCTGGCAACTGGTTAGAACAGGCCGTTACACCAATCAACCTGAACCGGAAATCGAAGAATGCTAGGCTGCAACTCTGGCCTTGCAAGGAAGCTGCCGAGTTCCAGAAACATACGAGTGCAAAGCGAAAGAAAACTATGTTAAACAT
The DNA here is from genome assembly GCA_905221615.1 of Symbiodinium sp. CCMP2592. Taxonomy (NCBI): domain Eukaryota; class Dinophyceae; order Suessiales; family Symbiodiniaceae; genus Symbiodinium; species Symbiodinium sp. CCMP2592. The sequence goes on from CAJNDT010001035.1 coordinate 460,203, forward strand.
GGTACAGTACAAACAGCCCGAACAGGTGTTCCGATGTTCGCCTAAGCTGACAACTATTCGCACCGCTCGCAACCCCGGACTCAGGAATCCCAAAAAAGCAAACCCGGTGCTATCAATGGCCCTGCAATGCTTTGCATCTTGGACAAGGTTCGAAACAACAACAGAGGAATATTCAAGGAATGGGAAAAGCCTTCTTTCTGCAGTTTGGATTTCCGGTGCAGCTGTCGCAATCGCGTGCGTTTTGATCTTGTAGGGCTTCAGGGTGCCGGTTGCAAGTGTGTATACCTCCAGCTCATAAGAGCTGCTTGGAGATCGAGTTGACAAAAATCTTGCGTGCTTAATACTGTCTTGGGTGCTGGGAGTGAAAACTGCAATCGAAACGCAAAGGACATTTTATGACGGTTTACCGGAATTGATGAATACGTTGGTTTTGTACTGCTACTGCGCACTCATTTCCCTGTTTAGGCAGCGGCATAAATCCTCGGCGGCGTTGCTGCCTTTGAACTCCGGCTTATGGCGGTCTTGCAATCTTGCTATCTTCAGCTTCTTGTGAGTGGCATGTGTTTCGGTTCAAAAGATCTGGCGCTGATAGTATAAAGTTTCTAGTTTGCAGCGCAGGTTTTAGAAAACCCAAATTTAATGAATGGAACAATTGGTCTATTAACAAGGTCCTTTTGGCCCTGGAGCTCCAAAATGCATGTTCTCAAAGCTTCCTACCTTGCGCCCCTGTGTCCTGACATTTCATTCATGACAGGAAGGAGACATTGGTTGCTCCGTTCCAATATGTTTCAAAAGCTGAATGTGACCCAAAAGTCGGACACAGTATTGCCAGTGCTTCTGGTCCCGGACCTGCCAAAACTGATGGGAGCAATGCATTTTCAGGGCTTGGGGCTCCAAAATGCCGCTTTCAATTTTTTCAAGCATATGCTATCTTGTGGCCTACATACATGTCTAGTAAACTCATACATGATTCGTGGAAAGCATTAGCCCGCGGTGCCTCCAATGCTGTTGAACCCTGGAGCTGCGAAAGCAACTGGAAACCCTATGATGTCCATGATTTTAGGAGCTCCGGGCGTTTCTCCTTCACGTGATGTGGTTTTGGCCCATGTTCTTCCGCACTATAGTTGCAAAGACTTGCTAGCATTTTGGGGTCCGAGAACTTATCCAACTGGTGCCAAGAATTTCCTGTTTTCTGACCCAAATGTCTGGAAATCACGAAGTTGATGAAACATTTTGTTGTTCAATTTGTTGGGGATGCCTCGCAAAAACACTGTAGTTGTCCACAATGTTTCATGAAACTTCCGATCCGTTTTAAGCGTGACATAGTGAAAGCTGGAAGATAGAGCGACCTCGAGACCGCCAACAACTTGTGTTGTCCCTGTCCTTTGAAATTGTTCAGAAGTTATGTCGACGAAAGCAACATTGGTTGACAAAATTGGAAAAACAATTCTTGTTGTTGGGACATGATCCTCCGGAAGCATTGGGCAAGCTGGAGCGCTGCTGGGGACAACCATGCCAATTTTTGAAAAACCGTGCAAAACACTGCTCAGAGTCTGTTTTGGGATCGGGATGGTGGAATGCATTGGTCTGGTCAACAAGCACCATGGCCGTTGGCCATTGCCCCGGACTGACCGAAGTTTGGATCGAAGGTGGCAGGGGCAATGGGTTGCACCACCATCACGAGAAATCGCAACTATGCGATCTGGAGCTTTGTGCACGTGCTGCACAGAGCAGTGGCTTGGGACTTGAGACTGTTTCGGTCTGAGTCTGAGGTGAGTCGCCTTGGAGGTTTGTTGCAGTAGCTACTCAAAAGAAACAATTACAGTAAACCCGTCCGTCTGCATTTACAAGGCTCGTTGGAAGTGGTGGCTGGATATGGGCCGTGGGCACAAGTACTGAATCACCGAAGAGGTCGCACACGCGCTCGCACGCTCGAACACTGCTAAACGTTGGGGGCAACCAAGCAGGGTAGGGTCAGGTACGGGATGTTTGCGGGACACCTCGAGGGTGCTAGAAGAAAGTTTGAGAACATATATGATTTTTTCCCCTGTAAGCTTTGTGATGACATAAAACAGATTGAGACAAGCACAAGCCAACAACTGTGAAGGCGCGCAATCAACTGCGAAGGTGCATGTGGGATTCAACAACCGTGTCCATAACTGTGAGCAACTGTGCTCTTACAACATTTCTTGTTTGTGTTACGCCAACACTACCGCGCGACAGGGTGTGTTTTGGTGGCAGCAGCTCATACAAACCAGGTAAACACGGGCTACAAGCTGCTGCACAAACTGATGGTGGACCTTCGTAAAACGTGGATCATAGCATCCGTTGTGACATACTGTGACAGTGCCACGCTGTCAGCAAGATGTTCACTCTGCTGGTTCCGAAGCATGTGACCTGTTCTCTAGAGTTTTCGAAATGCCCTTATGACATAATGATTAGTTACTTGATGAAGACCGTTCTTTGCAAGCATCGTTATCACGAGCAACATGAACAGGAACAAGAGTACTGTAACTATCAGGAAACAGACATGGCAAACAGGATGGCGTGATAAACTTGGCGTGGAGATCAATGGACGGTGTCAACTGTGCATATGGTCAAACTTCTTTCAGCTGCATTTTTCATGTGTGTCCATCCAAAGAATCAATCAGTCGAGAGCGCCCTTCATTGACAAGAAAAGATTGCAACAGCTTTTGTTGTTTCATGCTTTGATACTGGAAGCGATAGGCAGGTACAAGTATAGCGAATACGACATTCGGGAACCGCATCTAGAAGTATTGCTCAGACTGCGGGCACAAAGATGCACGAATACATGAGTTTCAATGGGTAATAACATGTGAACAACCTAAGACCTAAGAAGTACTCAAGCACAGTTAAGTTTCGAACGAAACTGTATACCGGAGAAGATAATTATACGAGTACGCGTTTGCATTTGTACATGCATGTGTTTGCATTTTGGCGAATACAGAGGTTGTGATTGTGAACCTAGCTATCGAGGTGCTACTAGACCCGAGGTTGAACCTATTGCGGACCTGCAGATATGTTTCTGCTGGAGTAAAATGAGCTGTCTTTGGTGTTTACTCGGTGCATGCGAGCGCCTGCATAGGTAGATACTTCTGACACATCGTCATGGAATGTGACGTGATTGTTGCTAGAGCCCGATGGCAACGAATGGTTGTCGTTGCGTCATCGTGTATTCAAACATTTGGTGTGGGATCCCCATGGCAAGACACAAAGCACACCGGAAGCATTCACAGCATGTTTCTTTCTTCTCCATAACCAAAATCGCGCAAACTAGCAGGCTTGGTAGCATGCTCGTGTTAACTGCTCTTGCTGGTTGTTCATACCTTTTTTCCTCTGGCTGCAAATCTTGGGAGACAAGGGTAAGACTCATTTCGACATCTACAAATTGCTGGTGCCCTTGACCGTCCTTCTCCGGCAGCTGAGGCTGTTTAGGGGTGACAGGTAGTGCAGAGTTGAAATCAAATCCATGCCACCCCCCAACAAATAAACACGGAATCCCTCATGTTAGGAATACGTTTCTAAAGCATTAGCATGCATTCCCTGCTCCCTTCTTGTCACATCCAAACTGTAGGTCCCGTAGGTCCTTTACCAGAGCTTGCCTTGCAAAAAAAATCATCAAGGCCGTCAGCACAATCTGTATCATCACGGACCAGTAGTTCGCTACCAGGGCAGACCTCACCATCTGTATAATCACCGGTAATCCCCGTAGAAACCTGTGCAAAGAGCCCGAATGCCCAATGTTTTTTATACTTTAAAGAAGCCGAACACATTTCAATGCCAATGAACGTTTTTTTCCACCATTTTCGTGTTGTATGCTATACACTTGTCACTTGCTGCTCAAATCGATGTCCCGTTTGGTGACGGCCTTTTTCTTACCAGTTCGACAGATTTGGCAACCTGCGAACTGAGATGCAATTATTTCTAAATCAAATATCGAAAACAGATCTTGTTTACCGTGCGATTTACACCGTACTTGCCCTCTGTTTCGGTATTCTAAATTTTGTATAGCTAGTGTGTGTTTATAGTTCATATATTTGTTTGTTTTCCGAGTGATGCTGCATAAATACTTATGGTACTGAGTTGTATGAATATACGAACGTTTACTATCGCCCAACCGTCAACATCGTAAACTGGAAATTTGATGCGCGCTGAATATTTCACATTGACACAACAAATAGACGGATAGACGTTTCGTGTTTATGGGCTCAGTACCTGGCTGATGCCGACATATTGTTCAAGAATGTTCAGATACGAGTGCATGTGATGCAGCTACAACGTAATGCTTTTTTGTGGAAGCTTAGCCAAAAATGAATGTTTGAGCAATGTTCACTTCCGTACACGTCGTTCCGTGATGTTGCACCCAATGCGCAGCCAGGGCTCCTGGAGTCCTGGAGCTTCTTGTTGCAACATCCACTGAAGTTTTACTTGATGTTTGGCGTGGCAAGCTTGAAACTGTGCTTTGAGCAGCAGCTGCAGCAGTAGCAGGCTGGAACAAGTACTAGTGATGCTATACATAGCTATGAAACTGTGAAATGTGGTGATTGTGGCTTCGTTCAATACGTTGTTGCCTTTCGTTTTATGGATGTCTCCATCTCAATCAAGTCACCGGTAGACTCGGTTCGAATATTCAGCTAAGACTTGACTACTTCGTTTTGTGAGGTTCAGCATTGCTGTGCTTCCAAAATTCTGAGAGATCATGCAAGCGGGTAACAGGTGTAGAGTAATGATTGAAATCCGACTAAACGTTGTGTGAGCTTTTTCTGTTGTATGTGAGCCCTGAAATAATTTATAGTAGTTGCAGTTGAACGCGTTGAAGCTTATTAAATTGAAAGTTGCAAGATGCCTGTGTGTGTACACATTACCCACCTGCCCGCACCATATTGCGTAGATACACTGTCTGATCATTGGCTGCATGCTTCTCGTACCTTGGCACGAAGGCAACAAACAAACGCTTGCATGACTGAGATTGTCGTAACAAAAATGGCACTGACAACTAGATTGTTATGAGTATCAGTTGATTACTGTAATCTTTTGGTCATTGCCGTATTTTCCCTGCATCGAGGATCCACCCAATGTTGTCTAGATATATGCTATCATGCTTGACTGGATCGTATCTGATGAATAGTGAATGGATGCGACACTGATGCAACTGCTACAACGACAAGGTGTTTGCTCAGGTTTCCCAGCTTGTTATAACCTCCTGAAGACATCGCCCCGAATTTTCTGCTAGCCCGGAGACTTCCAACGTGTCCAAAACCTTCTAATCTCCAAGAGCTCAACAAATCCAAACCTTCCAGCAATGCCAAGTCTTTCCGAATGTTCCAAAACTTGCAAAACTCAACTCGAAGTTTGAACCTAAATATAAATAGAACCTTAAGCCTAATAGACTGGGTGCATGTTGTAGTTCACTCATTATGGCTGGAACTGTAACATGTAGTGGACTGATTCAGGCTTGAGATGCGGTGATGGCAAGATCAGAAGAGGCTTTGATATCACAGAGTTTGAGTTGCCGAACCACAGCAGCTTCAGATCAGCGTAGGCCCCAAAATCCCGAAGTCCCAGGGCCGTGACACCAGCCATTTTGAGATCTGGAAATAACCAGTTTTTTCCAGATCTCAATTGGGGAACCAACTTGTTCCAGATCTCAAATTGGGGATCGGTGGCCAATTTGAGATCTGGAACAAGTTGGTTCCCCAATTGAGATCTGGAAAAAACCAGTTATTTCCAGATCTCAAAATGGCTGGTGTCACGGCCCTGGGACTTCGGGATTTTGGGGCCTACGCTGTGGGTTGCTGTCTTAAATAAAACCACCTTTTTGCTTTGACTTTGAAGGCATATTCATCCTACTTTTCAAGCATGGGGAATGCAGCCAATTATGCGTGTCATCCTGTGGGTGCAGCAAAGTACAAGAAGCTTTTCAAACTACAACAAGCTTTCTTCTGTCCTACAGTCTGAGACCGTGGGTTGTGGAAGGGGTCCAGTCGAATTGTGCAATCCCGCCGTCACTTACTAGGAGCTTTTCATGACTTGGCAGCCTTTAGTGCCCACCTCTGCCATAGTAAACACAAGCATGTTATGTTTATGCTCACCCACCACAGCTACGCATACCAGCTGTGGTACCATGCAACTAACATGCTGAAGAAATGTTCAGCGCAAGGATCGACAAAACACAAACGCACAAAACTAAAGGATGTTTGTCTCCTCTCTCTCTCTGTGTTTTCTCTGGCTATTCTTTCTTTCTCGCTCTCTCTCTCTCTCTCTCTCTCTCCCTCTCTCTCTCCCTCCCTCTCCCTCTCGCTCTCTCTTTCTCTGTATGTGTGTATGCATGATACAAATAGATGTATATACGTTTATATGCGTGTACATATATATATATATATACATATGTTTATTCACGTATGTATATACCAACCACACCCTAAAGTTGTATAATTATTATTCGTCCCCCCTTAGCCCTTTCGGTCTGTAAAGTGTTGGTCCGATGCCGAGGCTTGACTAATCTACGAAAGACAATCTTCATCAAGACCGGCAGCCTAAGCTGTATCGTCATCATTTGTTCCGTATCAAGACCGTCGTCATCATGTGTATGATCAACAGTGTTCCCCTACTAGACCCGAGCAATGAGCATGTATGTCACATGTTCATGTACATAAGGAGCCGAGAAATGTAAATACCAATGATTGTTCCGGTCACCGTTTTGCATGGCTTCTTATACGGATACGAAACAGGCTGTGTAATTTTCTTGTTCAGTATGATGAAAACTCCAGCAGATGTGGTATCATGCGAGCCATAGTTAAAACTACCTCAATACCCAGAAATGTGTTGATATTGTTGACCGTCTAATGCTTACACCGCACGTGTTGCTTTTTTGTAGTGTTCTGGATTAGTGGTTAACTGGTTTCTAGCATTGTTTTATAACTAGTACTTGTTGAGAAATTCGCCCTAATACCTCGTTAATGCTTGAAATACTGAGGTACAGAATAGACGAACTTCCGAAATCATGAAAATTGTCGCTCCGGAAATCAAAACATGTTTACACGAGTAGCTACTTGTTGCTTTTATGCGCCCTCGTTCGATATTTGAGCTACTCGACGCGCAACCCAATTTTTTCACGCTCATGTATGTATAGCCTGGCTTGTTGACGTATTGCCCAACAATAACCAATCACACGCAGAGCTTAAAACAACCAGTATGTGCCATGCCCATTTAATGGAGAATTCACGCTGAAATCTGGCCAGTGTTCGCTTAATATTTTGCTTAAGCTAAACCCCTCTCTGTTGATGTCCTATCTGTCTTGGATGGTTCTTGGCACGGCAAGCTTACAACTGTATTTTGAGACTTCACGGAGAATCAGCAGCGGCAGTGGCAGGTTGATGCAAAACAGCCTATACATGTCTGGCAATATCGATGCGATGCAAAAAGGACATGTTGTCATTGCAGCATCATTGAGTACCTTCTCGTATTCGTTCCCTCCTGAGTCAAAGCAGTGGCAATATGGACAAATCAGCTACTTGTCTACATGTCGTATGATATCGACTGTACCGATACCGAAGTATCATTACTGCAATGAGTTGTTTTCAAGAACCCATCTTGATGCGTTTAAACAGGAGTATTAGCTTGTTAAGCAGGCGCGCGCGTTGAAATGCTATATGTTGTCATTGTCATAGGTTTTGGAGTTGACCACTGGTGGGTCATATGTTGAACTGGAAGACGCGTGTTTACATATCGTCCAGTAAACTGCGTAAATACACTGCTGTGACCATCATACCTTAGTCCGACGTCTACTAAAAAAGCATGCGAGGTTGACATAAGAAAGTCTGCGCACTAATAACAATGTGTTTATGAACACCGTCACGACACTACAGGCTTCGTTCATTGCTGCATTCCTCAGGTGGATAGCAAATAACAAGTAGTAAACGCGTAAGACTCTGTAGCAGCTAGAACGACAACATGTTTGCTTAGGTGTCCGAACTTGCGAAGATCTCGTGAAGATCTCGCCCTGTTTCTGCTAGCCCGGAGACTTCTAACATTTCTGCCTTCTAATTCTAATCTCCCAAAACTCAAAAAAATCCAAAACCTCCAAGAATGCCCAAACGTTCCTAAGGTCCCACAACCTGGAAAACTTTGCAACCGATCAACATGTTCAGAGTTTCTCGTAGACAGATTCCTGAACATTAGGGAAAGTTTGGCTTGAGCCTTTATTCGAATTTCTGAACTGTCTAGATTTCCGAAAATGCGAAACATTGTTTAAACGTCAGAAACCAATGCACAGGATAATCCGAAACACATGAGCAATGGAAAGAGATTTTTGATGTGCAGGGTGTCTTAACCTCTGGTTTGTTTCTGTGAATGTGTTGTGATATATACAGGAATGCTGCACATCATGGCAGGAATCTCTTGGATTTAACGGCAACATCGTTTTAAGACACGAACCTTGAACCCAGGTAGATGCAGTGTCTGATTAGCTTGTGTGTGTGTTTTTTGTGGTGCCATGTGTATGTGTATATGTAAACATATGTGTTTCTATTTGGATATGTATGTACCTATAAAAAAGAAAAAAATATATATGTATATTTATACATATCTGTGTGCGTTCGTGTTTGCACACATGGGTGAGCATGCACGTCGATGTTGTCGTCTGCTTACTCTCTATTCATGCTTCACTCATGTCTTCAATAGCTTCAAACCTTAACATATGCAATACCCGGGAATATTGTCGGCCTCATTGTGGTATCATTGCCAGCAGTGGCATTGGGCACCGGTTCCATCAGACATAGTCTGCTCATGTTGAATGGGCTCGGGCATACTGTTACATACTGGGTTGCAAGCTTCTCTTGTAATACAAACATTCATTGTCAAGTCACACCGTTTGTCGGCATACATGCCAGCACGAATGCCAACATCCGATCAAAAGCACTTGTTGACGTGAAACTCTTGTTTATGAACACCATACTGGCAGTCTTGGTGGCACTGTGTCTCTTGTTCATATTCCTATGGCTAACGGTGTTCGCAAGGGTTAGTCCTCATTTAGAAGTAGTTCAAGCACGACGGATCGGAACCTTCAAGGCATCTTCGAAGCAGCGCAAGGTTGCCACATTGAATAGCACGACCCATTGCTTGCCAGATCAAATGTGGGTGTAGCAACTCATATTTTGAAGCTGCTGTCCTCTACTTGATGTGGGCATTACTGCCTGCTACCAAGACAAAGATAATAGTGTTCGTAAGAGCGCGACTACAGTCATGAACCTGGTTGTTCAATTCAAACGCACAAAGTCCCGCGTTGTCAAGAACAAAGCTGGCCGGGAAAAACCTTTGTAGGTAATCATTGGTACAAGTTTGTAGCAGCATCCTCGAGGTGTCTTCAGCGTCCCGTTACATAAAGTGGTTGCAGTGCTTTGCTTGTCTAGAGTCTAGGCCTGCAAAGCCTTTCCAGCACAGTCCCATCTTGACTGTCCGATACATGACAGTGCGGCGCGGATGTGCAAAATTTTGCTGGTGCTTTGTAGGCGGGAATGCACTGGGAATAATAGGGGAAGTAAGTTTTCAGTCGCACACCCACACACCGAAAGACTGACATCTTGCAACATGTAACCATCATGTACTACATGCGCCAACACTGACATATTCTGTCCGAAGCTCCATGTGAAACCAGAATGGTTTAACAAAGTACTCGCTGCAAATAGAGCCATGGCTTTGGACATCGTGCAATGTTAAGTCCCGATCAGATTGAAAATTTTTCCATGCAAGTGGTACAGGTACAACCAATCGGCTGCACCAGTTTGACGCAAAGCTTCCACGGCTTGGAACAGCAACGCCGTTGCATGCAAGAACCCTGGAAACCTGTTGCATACGCCATCACTCTTAAGCGTCTTGGGTCAAAAACCGCGCTCATTCCATTTTTTGAGATTTGGAAACGGTTGTTCTTGTGGGGATTCCAACATTCCCGTGATTTTGTGCCCCGATGCCCGGAGTCCCGGAGTCAAGAAAAATCGAACACCTTGGTTCTCCCAGTGTGTTTCCGGAAGGTCTTTCGGCTGGATTGAAGAATGCCCTACATTGTGTCTCAAATGCAGTTGCATCTGCAAACTCATGGAAATCTTTTTTTATGTTCCGAAAGTTCCTGTTTTGTAACACACATGTCCGGGAATCGAACATCATGATAAACCGTGGCTTTCCCAATGCGGTTGGAGCTCCGGCGTACGCTCGTATTGCGAAGTACAATGCTTCTAGTTCTAGTTGACATGCCCACATATGTGGAAATCCAATGGTTCCCAACTTTAGGACCAAAAGCATTGATGAGACCAATGTCCTCGACCGTTCCGATTCCGGAGACAAACTGACCATGGAAACCAGTGCTCTTGGCAGCCGGGGGCCCAAGAGACATCGGGCGAGTCTACCTTCCCACACCGGCCAGAAGTATGGAAACATGGAGCATACTGAACAAAGCAATGCTTGCGAACTGACGGCTCCTAGGCACTCGCGAAAGCACTAATTTCAAAAGACTTGACACATCCAAGCCAAAAAGCATTAGCAACAAAAACTTGGTTTTTGTGCTTCCAGGCATCTGACAGAAGGAAAGTTCGGGAATGTTTGGAAAGCCTAATGTTTGGTTGTGGCATGGCCTACGAACAGTTGAGAAGACTTTAAGTTTGCTTTTGGGATGTCTCTGCATATGGGCTGCCAAGCAAGAGAGTTCGGGGTGTCTCGTTGATAGCTGTAGTTCCATGGCTGGAAATGAGTACAACTGTTGAACACTACCACCTGACACGCGCGAACAGTTTGTACGAACTGTCTCCAGCACTCAAAAGCTCAAAAGGCCCGAACTGCTTGTACCTTCCAAGTTTCTCATGTTTGCCAGGGTCTGAACCCGAAACAGAAGGCTGTTGGCAAGGTGTGCAAAATAGGACAATTGCTGACTGTTCATGACAAACTCTGAAATCTGAACTCCTTCTGAGATTGTTCGGCCGCTGTTCAGTTGCGGAAGAACTAAGCCCAAAATTAAACGGTCCAGTACTTTTCACGCGCTGCTTTCGCGACTTGAAAGTTCTTGTAAGCCCGTACTCGAGTTGAGAAATCTAAGCCCAATCTATACACAGATTTTATCCATACATCGACGTATCGGCGCGTGTATATATATATATATACAGATACACACATACATACATACATACATACACACATATATACATATACATAATATATATATGTATATATATAATTCATTAGATCCCGAAGCCCAACTCCTTAAAGGTAAATGTGGTTCGTCTCGATTTGGTTCTCAACAGAGGTGTATGGTCTTGACTTCCGAGGCCCAAAGCTTTCTTCTAATACCCTGCAGTTTCAGTACCCACAAGCAGGCAAAGCCAGGCCAGGTTCTGACAAGTCCCACCCATTGCCGATATGAGGGTCGAGGCGAGGGCTGATTATCAGTCCAAGGCCCAGGTTTCAATTTGTTCGCATGCAGACATGTTGGAGCACACTCCAATAAGACCGGCTGGTCTGTTTCTTGAGCCTTCGGTTTTTATGCATTCATATCGTCTTGAAATCCAGAGACTTACTTACAGTGTGATCTCAGATCCGTTTGTAGAGTTGAGGTTGGTGCAAATGGCCGTCAGCTGGTCAAATCTCAAAGTTTACGTTATGCGTGTTGTAAGCGTATCCTGACTATCACACCGAATCATCTCAAAGTAGTAAGTTTGAGGAGTATGCTGAAGATGATGATGGTGATGATGGCAATGACGACGACTTAAAGCCCCAAAAAACCTTAAAGTCTTAAACCCTCATCCCTCAGAGTTTGGGGCTTTAGGCTTTCAGGGCGTGGGTGTTTAAGTTTTTAGAGTTTCGGGGCTTTGGGGATTTAGGCTTAGTCACGGGCGTTTTTTCAGTATGGAAGTCGTTATGAACAGGTTTAAAGTGGCATCATAGGTATCCTAGTTACCTTTGCCTGGTATCCTAGTTGTTTTGCCTACCCCTTTATATATAATATAATATATTATATATAATATATTATATATTATATATATATATAATATTTTATATAAAATATATTTTATCTAAATCCTAAACCAGATAAGACCCCATGCATGTACAAAGCCTGAATTGACCGAAACCGTCGGTTGGTTCCACACATTTGCAGTCGGGGATTGGGTTCTAAAAGTTGCGCAGTGGGCACTAGACAAGCAGTCTGCTGACATGGTAACCCACTGCTACGTGAAGGAAACTGCAGGAAAAGCAAATGACATTGTGCAGTATGGACGATTCTTCACTATGCCGGCTATTGACGCTTGGCTTTTCCATGCTATTCCTGCAGAGATACGGAGCCAGTGCTTCAGCAACTGGCCCCATCGCCACAAAATTGGTTCAAAATGTAGTTAACGCTCGCCTCGCCGGCAAGCTTAAAAGGCGTCTGCACAAGGCTTCCTTGCCCCTCATGCAGCGCAGCAGCCTGCCTCCACGTACTTCTGTAGAGGCACCTGGAAGGCCGAAAAATTCGTCTCGCATTCCTCCCTGCACTTCCTGATTTCGTCGTACCCATCGCCAACTGGGAGCAAGAAGCCGCGCTTGCAGAAGAGCTGGCAGTACTTGGGGATCTCGCGGCAACGCCCTCCCGCCTCTGCCTCCAGTCCTTGCTCTTCTCGCTCTGTTCGCCTCTGCAACAGGCCGACTTCCTCGTTCGTCTCAAGGAGACTTGGGCACAGACCTTGGATGCAGTAGACCTGGACGATGTCGAGGATGGCGTTCTGCCTCTGCTTGCACTGAGACTGGCAGTGAGCTGGCTGCGGGTGCTGCGTCCCGCAGATGTCGCCGCAGATGTGGCTGCACTTGTACTTTCCATCGTCCGCCTGGTCCGTGCCATAAGCGCCATAGGAGTGGTAGCCGGAATGGCCCCCTTTGCCACTGCTGCTGTTCACCATTGCGCTCAAGTCAGACAAAGCATCCTTGATCTGATCCACGGCATCCTCCAGCTTCTCAATGGCTCCCTGCACAGTGCTCGTGCTGTCCACGCAGATCTTGATGGTGGCACAACCAATCCGAACACCGTCGTAGTCGTGGACCACCACGGCCCGGCCGTTGATCTTCTCGGCAGGGAAGCCGGTTGTGACGCTCAGGTCGTTCACCTTCGACGGCATGGAACCCTCGATCACATAGCGGATGTCCATCCAGGGATCCTCCGTGTAGAGGTCCTTGTTCCAGAAGTGGCCACCAATAGCATCAGCATCGGAGCAGGTCATGCCTTCGTGGATGTGGACACCACAGCAGTTGGCCGCAGAGCACGTGGTCTTATCGCACCGGGGGTCGAGGCCTTCTGTGAAGAGCCAACTAAGCGTCTGCGTCTCGTCATCCGACTCCACCTTTGGGCAAAATCTGCAATCGCCAGCAGTGCTAGCAACAACTCTATGATCAGGTCAGAACCGTCCTTGTGCCTATACGACTATACTGCTTCTTACGCGTGAGCAAGGGTCCACGAGCCAGGCCTTCACACCACCGGAAGTCAAAGGCAAGTCACCCCCGTAGCTCGGGTACTCCTCGAAGACGGTCGTCGTGGACTCCTGCGGCACTTTGCTCCACATGGAAAGCATCCGCACTGCAAAAGTTTGACAGGGTGTGAGATTGTAGGGCTTCGGGACACAAGGCTTGGGAGGTTTACATGTTGAGGGTACAGGCAAAATCCTAGGGGACTCTAGCTGCCGGCTGCTCACGAAAAGAAGTGTCATATTCTGAAATGCGGTCCTCGATGATGCCGCAGGCGATGCGAGCGCCCGTCTTGTCGTGGATCACCACCGCACGGCCGAGGAGATCGCTGCGGCCGAGCCCCGTGTCGACCTCCACGAAGAGGACGTTTGCAGGGTCCGTGCTGGAGTCGTACTTGACGGACAGCCAAGGGTCCTCTCCATCACCGTCCCAGTAGTGCGCGCCAGCACTTTCGGCGCAGCTCATGCCTCCAACGCTGCGGGGCAAGGGCATCAGAGCTAGTTCAAGTTCTAGGAAATGCACGTGAGGCACCCTAGAAGAGACATGTGCTGACAAAGAACAGCTCCGAGCCTTCATGAACGTGGATGCCGCAGCAATTAGTTTCGGTGCACGTGCCGCTGCAACCGGGGTCGAGGCCAGTCAAACTCCAGGAGAGCACTGTCGTGCTGTCGTCCGTGGACTTCACCTCGATGACTCCCTGTGGCTGGTAAGGCGACGAGGAACCGACATAAGGGCTCAAGTCGAAGACGTACAAGTCATCACCGTCCACGGGCTCTGGCTCCTCTTCTGGCATCTCGATGATTGCGCAACCAATCCGAACACCGTCGTAGTCGTGGACCACCACGGCCCGGCCGTCGATGTCCTCGGCGTTGTAGCCCGTGGTGACGCTCAGGTCGTTCACCGCCGACGGCATGGAGCCCTGAATCACATAGCGGACGCCCATCCAGGGGTCTTCTGGGTAGAGGTCCGTGTTCCAGTAATGGCCGCCGACGGAGGCAGCATTCGAGCAGGTCGTGCCCTCGTGGATGTGGACACCACAGCAGTTGGCCGCCGTGCAGGTGGTCTTATCGCACCGGGGGTCGAGGCCTTGAGTGAACAGCCAGCTGAGCATCTGCGTTCCATCATCCGACTCGACCTTTCGAGCAGCAAATGCAGCAATGACTTGCAGCTTGCTTCAGACCGAGATTTGTAATTTTAATTGCTGTTATAAGGACCGGGACAGGTGATACTCGTGGCTGCATGCACCTGCCCAGAGCACAAACATCAAATCAAGAGAACGAGCGCCTGGACACCACCGGATGTCAATGGGAGGTCACCGCCGTATTTGGGGTACTTTTCGAAGACCGTGGTGGTGGACGGCTCGATGATGCCACAGGCAATTTTTCTGCCTTTCTTGTCATGGATCACTACAGTGCGGCCCAACACGTCGTCATTTCCGAGGCCCGTTTTCACTTCCTTGGACAGCACGTTCGATGGGCTGGAGGTGTACCTCACCGATACCCCGCCATCCCAAAGGGTAGAGCCTGCAGGCTCCTCGCAGCTCGTGCCTCCACAGGGACCAAACGCACTGCACCAACTTTCAATGGGGATCAAACTGCCTGCAACTGCATATATGTCTGCATGCTGGCTGGCTTGTCGGTGCATGCCGGACTGCTTTTACTCGTCCGTATTGGCATCGCTTGTATGTGCAAAGATGATCCGTGTAATTAATTCGCTGGCATCGCCACTATTGCAAGACAAACCGTGTCACAAGGGCAGCTGCAGTGGTAAGCAGTTTTTCTTGGAGGTGGTCCTGACCATGATAGTTTTGTAGGCTCTCTTGGCAAGAGTAGCGACAGAATCTACAACTAGCTGGTGGCATCTTCTGCAAGAGTAACGACAGAGTCCAATGGCGATTCCCGCCTTCGTAGATGACGACCCCGCAGCAGTTGTCGTTCTTGCAAGTCCTGCTGCAGCCCGGGTCGAGGCCGGTGAGGCTCCAGGAAAGGCGGGTGTTGCCGTCGGGGAGGGACTCTACTTCGACAACGCCCTCCGGCGTGTAAGGCGATGAGGCGCCGACGTAGGGAGTGAATCCGAAGACATACAACTCATCCCCGACAACTGCTGGAGTCGTGGTGGTAGTGGTCGTGGCAGCGCTGGTCGTAGTAGTGCTGGTCGTCGTGGTCGTGGTCGTCGTTGATGGCGGCACCGGAGGATCACTGGGATCCTGGTCGCCAGCATTCTCCGCCACATCTTCGCGATCCTCCGGCTCTGCGGAGCAAACATCCAGGATGCAAGCGCGCAAGAAGGCCTCTTTCTCGCCGGCAGCGCCGGATGCTCCAGTGGGCGGGTAAGGCACGCCCTGCAGCCAGTCCGCCTTCTCGCGGCACAGCTTCGCAGCATCCGTCAGAGTGAAGCCATCCATCGTGGCTGCGCACGCCTCCTCAGGGGTGGGCCCTGGGGCTGGGTTGTCCGGCTTCTTGCAAACACAGAGCAGATCCCGGAACTGCTTGGAGTCGCAATTCACCGTGTTCGTGTCAATCTGATCAAGGCTGGACACGGAGGCCACGCACTGCTGGCCGTTCGGCTGGTCAATGGCCATCTCGCAAGTGGAGCCCTTTTCGGCGCAGAAATCGGAGCACGAGAAGGACTTTCCCAAGCCCACGTAGGCCACACAGTTCTCACCGTCCGCCTTGGCCTCCTCGATCACGGCGTCCTGGTCGCCAGCGCAATCCACGACCTTTCTGCCCTTGGGCCTCAGCTGCATGAACTCGCAACCCGGCGAGATCTCTGGCTCGTCGTCACCATCGTCCGGAGCACCGCAGCCTGGAACGGAGACGCCGGTCTGAGACTTGCAGTAGCCGCACATGTCTTCAAAAACTTCGTCGGGGAAGAGCATGTCCGGGCTGTCAGGGGACACATAGGAACCGCCGAACGACGGAGCACCGCAGATGCCCTCGTTGGTCAGAGCCTCGTTGATGATTCGGAGGTTTCCGTTGTGCAACAGACCTGGGGCCCTGCGGATGAGCTTCGTGTTCACGTTGAGACGAATGCACTTGTCGTCGCTGAGGATGTTGACACCTTTCTTCAGGTTCTCGATCTTCTCCGTCGACACGTCGGCATCGTTTGGGTTGGTCACCGTGTCGTTGGCAACGATCACCACGTCCCCGTCGTTCAGCTTCACCGCGACGCCGATGGCCACCGCATTCCCGTTCTTGCTGTAGGGGCACTGGAAGATCTGCATTTCAAAGTCTCCTCCGCACTTTGTGGTCGAAGCATAGGAGTAGACGCCAAGAGACTGGAAGTCAAAGACGTCGGGGGAATTCCAACTCTTGGTGATGTGGACATCGCCCCACCAGTCGCACCTGCCAAAGCTGGGGTCGTCCCAGTCGGCGATGCCATCGCACTGGCATGTGCCTTGGCTGGCGTGCGCTGCCGGCAAGGCCAAAAAGGCCAAGGACGCCACAAGCACTCTCCGCGCGGTTCGGTTCATCGGCCCTGGCTACAGCACCTAATGCAGTGTATACTGACTGGGAGCCGAAACTGCGTCGGTTGCCTTGTTTTTTGGCATGGCAGTCAACGGCACTTTGTGCCTACCACCAGATCCGTCTGCATTGTCTGCATTTTCTGGGTCACCATTAACGCGCACATCATGACCGAAGTCACTTCCATCGCCATCAGCATCGTCACTATCATCAGCATCACCACCATCGTAATGTCGCAGTCATGATGCAGGGGATCGTCATCGCCATCGCCCGATCATCATCATGCATAATCATCACCAAAGTTGCAGCAGCGCGACTATAAGCACCAAACTCAGCATTCATGCCATCATAGGCATCATCTTTTCGGTGGCCGCAGCAGCAGCAACAGCCGGCAAAGCTTTGTTAGCATTCACAGTCTAGACAACATTGTCACTGCCCAGCGCGTTTCTCGTGGACATAATCATCCCCGTCCCTCCTCACTATCGACATCTTCATCTTCAGCGTCAGTTTGTTGTCTTTTTCTCATAGCACAGGATCGCACCATCATCAGCATCATCGTCATCGGCATAGTCATAATCATGATGTAATCATAGTAATGTTTCGCAGCTTGCCCTATGTTTTTCAGGATGCTACCCTTCGAAGGATTGCAGCGAATACAGCCTTGACATTTCTTCAGTCATTATAGCTTGATGATAGATATAACTTAATAGCGGTTGAAGTTGATGAAACGGGCAACTTGGCTTGAAGTGGAGCATTGGAGCCCTGACTTTTGTAAATGCACTGGACAAGCAGTCTGCTGACAAAGTGCCACTGTCACATCACTTTAGTGATGAAGGGGACCGTATTTATGAAGCCAGTGCTTCAGCAGCTGGCTAAGACGGGGTCTCCACAAAATTGGTTCAAAATGTAGTTAACGCTCGCCTCGCCGGCAAGCTTAAAAGACGTCTGCACAAGGCTATACCTTGCTCCTCATGCAGCGCAGCAGCCTGCCTCCACGTACTTCTGTAGAGGCACCTGGAAGGCCGAAAAATTCGTCTCGCATTCCTCCCTGCACTTCTTGATTTCGTCGTACCCATCGCCAACTGGGAGCAAGAAGCCGCGCTTGCAGAAGAGCTGGCAGTATTTGGGGATCTCGCGGCAACGCCCTCCCACCTCTGCCTCCAGTCCTTGCTCTTCTCGCTCTGTTCGCCTCTGCAACAGGCCGACTTCCTCGTTCGTCTCAATGAGACTTGGGCACAGACCTTGGATGCAGTAGACCTGGACGATGTCGAGGATGGCGTTCTGCCTCTGCTTGCACTGAGACTGGCAGTGAGCTGGCTGCGGATGCTGGGTCCCGCAGATGTCGCCGCAGATGTGGCTGCACTTGTACTTTCCATCGTCCGCGTGGTCCGTGCCATAAGCGCCATAGGAGTGGTAGCCGGAATGGCCCCCTTTGCCACTGCTGCTGTTCACCATTGCGCTCAAGTCAGACAAAGCATCCTTGATCTGATCCACGGCATCCTCCAGCTTCTCAATGGCTCCCTGCACAGTGCTCGTGCTGTCCACGCAGATCTTGATGGTGGCACAACCAATCCGAACACCGTCGTAGTCGTGGACCACCACGGCGCGGCCGTTGATCTTTTCGGCAGGGAAGCCTGTTGTGACGCTCAGGTCGTTCACCTTCGACGGCATGGAACCCTCGATCACATAGCGGATGTCCATCCAGGGATCCTCCGTGTAGAGGTCCTTGTTCCAGAAGTGGCCACCAATAGCATCAGCATCGGAGCAGGTCATGCCTTCGTGGATGTGGACACCACAGCAGTTGGCCGCAGAGCATGTGGTCTTATCGCACCGGGGGTCGAGGCCTTCTGTGAAGAGCCAACTAAGCGTCTGCTTCTCGTCATCCGACTCCACCTCTGGGGCAAAATCACCAATGGCAGCGCAACAACAACTCTAATTCAACTCTGATCGACTCTAATCAGGTCAGAAGTGTCCATGTCATGTGCCGGTACCGCAACTGTGCCGCCTGATTACATGTGAGCACGGGTCCCGGCCTTCACACCACCGGATGTCAAAGGCAAGTCACCCCCGTAGTTCGGGTACTCCTCGAAGACGGTCGTCGTGGACTCCTGCGGCACTTTGAAAGCATCCGCACTGCAAAAGCTTGACAGGGTGTGGGATTGTAGGGCTTCGGGGACACAAGGCTTGGGAGGCTTGCATGTTGAGGGTGCAGGCAAAATCCTCGAAGACTCTAGCTGCCGGCTGCTCACGAAACGAAGTGTCATATTATGAAATGCGGTCCTCGATGATGCCGCAGGCGATGCGAGCGCCTGTCTTGTCGTGGATCACCACTGCACGGCCGAGGAGATCGCTGCGGCCGAGTCCCGTGTCGACCTCCACGAAGAGGACGTTTGCAGGGTCCGTGCTGGAGTCGTACTTGACGGACAGCCAAGGGTCCTCTCCGTCACCATCCCAGAAGTGTGCACCCGCAGTTTCGGCACAGCTCATGCCTGCAACGCTGCGGGGCAAGGGCATCAGAGCTAGTTCAAGTTCTAGGAAATGCGTGTTAGGCACCCTAGAAGAGACATGTGCTGACAAAGAACAGCTCCGAGCCTTCATGAATGTGGATGCCGCAGCAATTAGTTTCGGTGCACGTGCCGCTGCAGCCGGGGTCGAGGCCAGTCAAACTCCAGGAGAGCACTGTCGTGCTGTCGTCCGTGGACTTCACCTCGATGACTCCCTGCGGCTGGTAAGGCGACGAGGAACCGACGTAAGGGCTCAAGTCGAAGACGTACAAGTCATCACCGTCCACGGGCTCTGGCTCCTCTTCTGGCATCTCGATGATTGCGCAACCAATCCGAACACCGTCGTAGTCGTGGACCACCACGGCCCGGCCGTCGATGTCCTCGGCATTGTAGCCCGTGGTGACGCTCAGGTCGTTCACCGCCGACGGCATGGAGCCCTGAATCACATAGCGGACGCCCATCCAGGGGTCTTCCGGGTAGAGGTCCGTGTTCCAGTAATGGCCGCCGACGGAGGCAGCATTCGAGCAGGTCGTGCCCTCGTGGATGTGGACACCACAGCAGTTGGCCGCCGTGCAGGTGGTCTTATCGCACCGGGGGTCGAGGCCTTGAGTGAACAGCCAGCTGAGCATCTGCGTTCCATCATCCGACTCAACCTTTCGAGCAGCAATGACGTGCAGCTTGCTTTAGACCGAGATGCTTTAACTTTTATAAGCACTGAGACAGCTGATACTCGTGGCTACATGCACCTGCCCAGAGCACAAACATCAAGTCAAGAGAGTGAGCGCCTGGACACCACCGGATGTCAACGGGAGGTCACCACCGTATTTGGGGTACTTTTCGAAGACCGTGGTGGTGGACGGCTCGATGATGCCACAGGCAATTTTTCTGCCTTTCTTGTCATGGATCACCACAGTGCGGCCAAGCACGTCGTCATTTCCGAGGCCCGTTTTCACTTCCTGGGACAGCACGTTCGATGGGCTGGTGATGTACCTCACAGAATTTAGCCACAGAGGAGCACCGGCAGGCTCCTCGCAGCTCGTGCCTCCACAGGGACACCGGCACTGTGCCAACACAGGCAACTTTCAACGGGATTCAATTTCAGAGTTGCTGCAGAATCATTCAGAATCGTTACGTGTATGGGCCGGTTGCTTTTGGTTGCATGCCGTGGGGCTTTTACTCGCCGCCTTCGAGCTGGCATCGCTGGTAATTTGTACTTGCAGATGATCCGTGTAAAAATGTTTCGCATCGCAAGTAGTCCGTGTGACAATCGCCATTGCCGTGACTTGGTAAACAAGTGCTCTTGGAGGTGGTCCTAATTATGAAATGGTGCTGGTAGGTCGGTATGTTGCGGTCACCTACACTAAAACCATCTACAACGAGCTGAGCATTCGCTATCGACTGCTGGTCTGCGCGGTTCCCACCTTCGTAGATGACCACCCCGCAGCAGTTGTCGTTCTTGCAAGTCTGGCTGCAGCCCGGGTCGAGGCCGGTGAGGCTCCAGGAAAGGCGGGTGTTGCCGTCGGGGAGGGACTCCACTTCGACAACGCCCTCCGGCGTGTAAGGCGATGAAGAGCCGACGTAGGGAGTGAATCCGAAGACATACAACTCATCCCCGACAACTGCTGGAGTCGTGGTGGTAGTGGTCGTGGCAGCGCTGGTGGTGGTCGTAGTAGTGCTGGTCGTCGTGGTCGTGGTCGTCGTTGATGGCGGCACCGGAGGATCACTGGGATCCTGGTCGCCAGCATTCTCCGCCACGTCTTCGCGATCCTCTGGCTCTGCGGAGCAAACATCCAGGATGCAAGCGCGCAAGAAGGCCTCTTTCTCGCCGGCAGCGCCAGATGCTCCAGTGGGCGGGTAAGGCACGCCCTGCAGCCAGTCCGCCTTCTCGCGGCACAGCTTCGCAGCATCCGTCAAAGTGAAGCCATCCATCGTGGCTGCGCACGCCTCCTCAGGGGTGGGCCCTGGGGCTGGGTTGTCCGGCTTCTTGCAAACACAGAGCAGATCCCGGAACTGCTTGGAGTCGCAATTCACCGTGTTCGTGTCAATCTGATCAAGGCTGGACACGGAGGCCACGCACTGCTGGCCGTTCGGCTGGTCAATGGCCATCTCGCAAGTGGAGCCCTTCTCGGCGCAGAAATCGGAGCACGAGAAGGACTTACCCAAGCCCACGTAGGCCACACAGTTCTCACCGTCCGCCTTGGCCTCCTCGATCACGGCGTCCTGGTCGCCAGCACAATCCACGACCTTTCTGCCCTTGGGCCTCAGCTGCATGAACTCGCAACCCGGCGAGATCTCTGGCTCGTCATCACCATCGTCCGGAGCACCGCAGCCTGGAACGGAGACGCCGGTCTGAGACTTGCAGTAGCCGCACATGTCTTCAAACACTTCGTCGGGGAAGAGCATGTCCGGGCTGTCAGGGGACACATAGGAACCGCCGAACGACGGAGCACCGCAGATGCCCTCGTTGGTCAGAGCCTCGTTGATGATTCGGAGGTTTCCGTTGTGCAACAGACCTGGGGCCCTGCGGATGAGCTTCGTGTTCACGTTGAGACGAATGCACTTGTCGTCGCTGAGGATGTTGACACCTTTCTTCAGGTTCTCGATCTTCTCTGTCGAAACGTCGGCATCGTTTGGGTTGGTCACCGTGTCGTTGGCAACGATCACCACGTCCCCGTCGTTCAGCTTCACCGCGACGCCGATGGCCACCGCATTCCCGTTCTTGCTGTAGGGGCACTGGAAGATCTGCATTTCGAAGTCCCCTCCGCACTTTGTGGTCGAAGCATAGGAGTAGACGCCAAGAGACTGGAAGTCAAAGACGGCGGGGGAATTCCAA
>CAJNDT010001035.1:487500-507444 GCA_905221615.1 Symbiodinium sp. CCMP2592
CTGTGAGCACGGGTCCCGGCCTTCACACCACCGGATGTCAAAGGCAAGTCACCCCCGTAGTTCGGGTACTCCTCGAAGACGGTCGTCGTGGACTCCTGCGGCAGTTTGCTTCGCATGCAAAGCATCCGCACTGCAAAAGTTTGACAGGGTGTGGGATTGTAGGGCTTCGGGGACACAAGGCTTGGGAGGCTTGCATGTTGAGGGTGCAGGCAAAATCCTCGAAGACTCTAGCTGCCGGCTGCTCACGAAAAGAAGTGTCATATTATGAAATGCGGTCCTCGATGATGCCGCAGGCGATGCGAGCGCCTGTCTTGTCGTGGATCACCACTGCACGGCCGAGGAGATCGCTGCGGCCGAGTCCCGTGTCGACCTCCACGAAGAGGACGTTTGCAGGGTCCGTGCTGGAGTCGTACTTGATGGACAGCCAAGGGTCCTCTCCGTCACCATCCCAGAAGTGTGCACCCGCAGTTTCGGCACAGCTCATGCCTGCAAGGCTCCGGGAAGCAGGAGTCAGGAGTCACTTTCAACATGCGTCGAAGCCCTGCTGCTTGCGACCAGTTGCGCCAAGCGTCAGGAGTGTGGCTACTGCAGCTTTGGGGTTGCAAAGACTGTGGAGTTTACGGGTAATTGCATCAGAGCCAGTCCTGGGAACTTGGTGAGGGTAAGACCCCAGCATAGACATGTGCCTACAAAGAACAGCTCCGAGCCTTCATGAATGTGGATGCCGCAGCAATTAGTTTCGGTGCACGTGCCGCTGCAACCGGGGTCGAGGCCAGTCAAACTCCAGGACAGCACCGTCGTGCTGTCGTCCGTGGACTTCACCTCGATGACTCCCTGTGGCTGGTAAGGCGACGAGGAACCGACGTAAGGGCTCAAGTCGAAGACGTACAAGTCATCACCGTCCACGGGCTCTGGCTCCTCTTCTGGCATCTCGATGATGGCGCAACCAATCCGAACACCGTCGTAGTCGTGGACCACCACGGCGCGGCCGTCGATGTCCTCGGCGTTGTAGCCCGTGGTGACGCTCAGGTCGTTCACCGCCGACGGCATGGAGCCCTGAATCACATAGCGGACGCCCATCCAGGGGTCTTCCGGGTAGAGGTCCGTGTTCCAGTAATGGCCGCCGACGGAGGCAGCATTCGAGCAGGTCGTGCCCTCGTGGATGTGGACACCACAGCAGTTGGCCGCCGTGCAGGTGGTCTTATCGCACCGGGGGTCGAGGCCTTGAGTGAACAGCCAGCTGAGCATCTGCGTTCCATCATCCGACTCAACCTTTCGAGCAGCAATGACGTGCAGCTTGCTTTAGACCGAGATGCTTTAACTTTTATAAGCACCGAGACAGCTGATACTCGTGGCCACATGCCCCTGCACACTGCACAAGCATTCAGTCAAGAGAGAGAGCGCCTGGACACCACCGGATGTCAATGGGAGGTCACCGCCGTATTTGGGGTACTTTTCGAAGACCGTGGTGGTGGACGGCTCGATGATGCCACAGGCAATTTTTCTGCCTTTCTTGTCATGGATCACCACAGTGCGGCCAAGCACGTCGTCATTTCCGAGGCCCGTTTTCACTTCCTGGGACAGCACGTTCGATGGGCTGGTGATGTACCTCACAGAATTTAGCCACAGAGGAGCACCGGCAGGCTCCTCGCAGCTCGTGCCTCCACAGGGACACCGGCACTGTGCCAACACATGCAACTTTCAACGGGTTTCAATTTCAGAGTTGCTGCAGAATCATTCAGAATCGTTACGTGTATGGGCCGGTTGTTTTCGGTTGCATGCCGTGGGGCTTTTACTCGCCGCCTTCGAGCTGGTAGCGCTTGTAATTTGTACTTGCAGATGATCAGTGTAAAAATGTTTAGCATCGCAAGTATTCTGTGTGACAATCGCCGTTGCCGTGACTTGGTAAACAGGTGCTCTTGGATGTGGTCCTAATTATGAAATGGTTCTGGTATGTCGGTATGTTGCGGTCACCTACACTAAAACCATCTACAACGAGCTGAGCATTCGCTATCGACTGCCGGTCTGCCCGATTCCCGCCTTCGTAGATGACCACCCCGCAGCAGTTGTCGTTCTTGCAAGTCTGGCTGCAGCCCGGGTCGAGGCCGGTGAGGCTCCAGGAAAGGCGGGTGTTGCCGTCAGGGAGGGACTCCACTTCAACAACACCCTCCGGCATGTAAGGCGATGAGGAGCCGACGTAGGGAGTGAAACCGAAGACATACAACTCATCCCCGACAACTGCTGGAGTCGTGGTGGTGGTGGTCGTGGCAGCGCTGGTGGTGGTCGAAGAAGTGCTGGTCGTCGTTGTCGTGGTCGTCGTTGATGGCGGCACCGGAGGATCACTGGGATCCTGGTCGCCAGCATTCTCCGCCACGTCTTCGCGATCCTCTGGCTCTGCGGAGCAAACATCAAGGATGCAAGCGCGCAAGAAGGCCTCTTTCTCGCCGGCAGCGCCAGATGCTCCAGTGGGCGGGTAAGGCACGCCCTGCAGCCAGTCCGCCTTCTCGCGGCACAGCTTCGCAGCATCCGTCAGAGTGAAGCCATCCATCGTGGCTGCGCACGCCTCCTCAGGGGTGGGCCCTGGGGCTGGGTTGTCCGGCTTCTTGCAAACACAGAGCAGATCCCGGAACTGCTTGGAGTCGCAATTCACCGTGTTCGTGTCAATCTGATCAAGGCTGGACACGGAGGCCACGCACTGCTGGCCGTTCGGCTGGTCAATGGCCATCTCGCAAGTGGAGCCCTTCTCGGCGCAGAAATCGGAGCACGAGAAGGACTTACCCAAGCCCACGTAGGCCACACAGTTCTCACCGTCCGCCTTGGCCTCCTCGATCACGGCGTCCTGGTCGCCAGCACAATCCACGACCTTTCTGCCCTTGGGCCTCAGCTGCATGAACTCGCAACCCGGCGAGATCTCTGGCTCGTCATCACCATCGTCCGGAGCACCGCAGCCTGGAACGGAGACGCCGGTCTGAGACTTGCAGTAGCCGCACATGTCTTCAAACACTTCGTCGGGGAAGAGCATGTCCGGGCTGTCAGGGGACACATAGGAACCGCCGAACGACGGAGCACCGCAGATGCCCTCGTTGGTCAGAGCCTCGTTGATGATTCGGAGGTTTCCGTTGTGCAACAGACCTGGGGCCCTGCGGATGAGCTTCGTGTTCACGTTGAGACGAACGCACTTGTCGTCGCTGAGGATGTTGACACCTTTCTTCAGGTTCTCGATCTTCTCCGTCGACACGTCGGCATCGTTTGGGTTGGTCACCGTGTCGTTGGCAACGATCACCACGTCCCCGTCGTTCAGCTTCACCGCGACGCCGATGGCCACCGCATTCCCGTTCTTGCTGTAGGGGCACTGGAAGATCTGCATTTCGAAGTCTCCTCCGCACTTTGTGGTCGAAGCATAGGAGTAGACGCCAAGAGACTGGAAGTCAAAGACGTCGGGGGAATTCCAACTCTTGGTGATGTGGACATCGCCCCACCAGTCGCACCTGCCAAAGCTGGGGTCGTCCCAGTCGGCGATGCCATCGCACTGGCATGTGCCTTGGCTGGCGTGCGCTGCGGCCGGCAAGGCCAAAGAGGCCAAGCACGCCACAAGCACCTTCCACACGGTTCGGTTCATCGGCCCTGGCTACAGTGTAGGCTACAGCAGCTAATGCGGCAACGACTGGGAGCCAACATATGCCTTGAGGTCGAAGAGAGAACAGCATGTCTGGCCAAAGCAACGTGTCATGGGATGTCCTGGATATTTAGATGCGGATTCAACTTTCTGCATGCAGCGGTGAACTTACAACCTCTTCTTCATTACGCGTCCCGTTCCCCTGTGGCCAATCTCATAAAAGCGGCCCTCTTGAGAGTTCACGGCGCAAGGGCCCCTTGCTTTTCAAAGTGGAAGCGGGCCGAATTGGAAGATGTGTTCCTCGGTGAATCGGACCGCTAGAGAAGAACAAAGCAACTGTGGTCCCCTACATTTAATATTATATCCCCATTATGGTCACTCTCTATATGTGTAAATAGACGAATAAGATTATAATACATATATATATATATATATATATATATACACATATATATATAATACATATATATATATATATATATATATATTTGTATATATATATATATATATATTTATATTTGTATTTATATCCCTCTTTTTTAATATAATATATCACCAGGGCTTCTTGCCGGACCTCTTACGAGAACGATCTGGAGGGCTGTTGAGCCTAATTCCCATGCACAGAGGATCAGGGAGCGACAGAAAGAGCCAGCGAGAGGGACAGAAAGAGAGAGAGAGAGAGAGAGAGAGAGAGAGAGAATGCACTACTACTAATACTAAGAACAATCCTAATAACTCATACTAGAATACCAAACAGATTGGGAGTGAGTGCACTAAACACTAATACTATACTGAGCGAGTATGTGGGTCCAAATCAGCTACCCAGAACCAAACCATGCTTGCAGAAACCTCGACGAAGTGGCCACATTATTACAAAACCCTATCTGTATCCGTATGGGAAGAATATAATCATATCTATATCTATATCTATATCTATATATATATATATATCTGTGTATACCTATATGTATATATATATATATGCATATGCACATAACCTACTACCAAAACCCCTGCAAAGTGCTACATACAAACCTGCTCATGCTTTGGGTTCTTTCACCTCCGGGTGCTCTATTTCGGAGGGTTTCGAGCCGTTCAAGACTCAGATTACTTGGGGCTTCATGGGACTTAGTACGTACAGTTATAAGTACCGTAACTGGGGTTATATCCAATTGTAAGTATAGTTACCCTATTTATAACCACCGTTACTAAGTCCCATGAGCCTTTAAGTATGAGGTCTAAGATTTTGGATAGACCAGCTGAGTCACAAGAGGAAGTCAAAGGTACGTCAAGGAGGGGCTCCACATGCTCGCGCAAGAAGATACCTTCAGCCTGGTGGTTCAGGGCTTAGGGTCGGGGGTTCAGGGTTTAGGGTTGGGGGTTTAGGGTTGGGGGTTTAGGGTTGGGGGTTTAGGGTTCTGAAGTTTTAGGGTTTGGGGTATATAGGGTTGAAGGTTTTCGGGCTTCCGGGCAATTCTAGGGTTTAGTGTTGGGGGTCGCAAGATCTGGGTACCTACACTTCCCGAAAGCCTCGCGAAGAGCCGTTCACAATGACAGCTGCGACTTACATGTACTACTGGTACGTGTCCGGCCTGCATCTAAATCCTGTAGTAAGCGCTACGTTAGAAGCTGCCCCCACCCTGTAATAGTGACTACAAGGATTATATTGGGGCCCTATTATATTCCTATTATACCACTATTACAGGGTGGGGGCCCCTTCTAAGCCCTTCATATCAACCCCAGGCCCTGAAAAGCTCTACGAGCCGCAGAGTTCCTGAACCCTTAAACCCCACAAAGCCCTGAACCCTGAAATTGCCCTGAACCTCGAAAACCCTAAACCCTAAAAACCCTATACCCCAAACCCTCAACCTTCAAAACCCTAAACCTTCAAAAGCCAAATCCCCATAAATCCGAAAACCCTACCTTAACCCTGAATAACCTACCTTTTTAAGGCTCCTTATCATGATTCCTTTATGCTAGTCCTTAAAAAGGTTTCTAGGTTCTCCGGGGTTAAGGTAAACCCTAGAAGCAGAAACGTGCGGCAGATCTTCAGCGCCCGCCTCTAGCTCGGAAAGGATCGGCTGGTACCTGGTAGGGCTTAGGGTTTCGGGGTTTAGGGGTTTAGGGTTTAGGGGCTTAGGGTTTATATAGGTGTTTGGGGTTTAGAGCGTATGGTTTAGGAACATCAGCCCTATAAACCCTATAAATCAGCCTTTTGAAGTTTCCTTGTTCTGTTTTTTCTTTATGTATGTCCTTAACGATGTAATCTGGAAGGGGTTGAGGTATAAGCCCAAGTCTAAATATAACTAGAAAATCCTGAAAATCAACCCTAACCTCAAGCCCTAGTCTAAAGCTCTAAACCCTATAAACCCTAGACCCCTTAAAGCCCTAGACCCTTCTAAACTGAGCCCTGGAACCGAGCCCCGCTGGGTCTTATGGGATCACAGAAACCTCGGGGAGCCGATCCGGGCACTTCGGGATTTGGGATTTAGTTTAGGCTCTTAGGATATCTCATGGTTTAGGGTTTAGGGTTTAGGGTTTTAGGGTTTTAGGGTTTAGGGTTTTAGGGTTCTATAGGGTTTAGAGTCTATAGGCTTCATAACACGATCTCATGGAGGGTTGGTTTTCCTGAGTTTACATGGCTTTGTGCTCGAGACTCTGAGCCTTGCACTGGATCGTGCTAGCATGATTCAGCATACTTGGAGGCTCGTGGGACTTAGTAAGTAGGGTTATAAGTACCTTTATTGGGGTTATAGGTAATTATAACTGTAGTTACTTTACTTATAACCCTACTTACTAAGTCCCATGATCCTTTAAGTAACTGTGCTTCTTACCAGTGTGGTAGGGCACGTGGTGACGGCAGCCATAGTCGTAGCAGCAGCAGGAGCAGGAGGAGCAGGAGGAGGAGCAGGAGGCAAAATAACAATCGCCATGGTCGCACTGATGATAACTAACACTCGTAGTCGTGGTGGTACCTAGCTTTTGGGCATCAAATGAACATCAAGGAACCAACAGCAATGACATACCAACAAGCAAATGCTGTAATGCTTGTACCTGGTGTCATAGGAACAGAAACAGGCTCAATAATTCCGAAACCATTTGGCCACGGATTGCCAACTTTGACTACGGGTATCTCAAACGTCTGAAACACCTCGATGATTGAAGCCTGGATCTTCTTCCATCACCACCTGCTCCCTCCTGCCAAACTTAGAAGTTCCTGCGGGTCCTACGAAATTGCGACCCCGCAACCATGTCACGTCAGAACTCCCCGCAACAACAGGAGCCACAAGCTCGCAACTGAGGGACCACTCCGCTCGCAGGGGGCGCTGTACACCGACACCAAAATCCTGCATCGAGGCTCGACAGTGCCTGCATAAGCAGTTTCCGGGGTTTCGGATGCACCCCAGAAATTTTCCCTAAAGTATCCACAATCGAAACGCACTGACTGCTACAGCTCTCATTTCGAAAGCAGATCGCTGTAGATCTAGAGTGCACTCGAAGGAGTCCCCAGCTTGCCTTCCACACAATGTGCAAAATGTCCACGCCTCTTGGACTCGTGCTTTGGAAGCCGTTCTATGCCCGCCGTTCTGCAAGCGTTGTTGGGGACAAGTTTGAGGTTGGAGCGGTCTCGCAGCGGGACATGGTCCCGGGATGCGGCGCTGGCGTGGTTTCCGGACATAAGTGCGCATGCATTGGGCGACCATGCATGAGCATCATAATCCATTTTCTAGCGAGGTTACGGGCTTAGGGGGTCCCAACTTAAAGCCGCACCTACCTACTAGAGACGGCAGCATGCGCGTTGGTTTACCGGGTGCCGCTTGCCCGGGGTGGCGACCCGCTATTTGCAGGCCCACCCAATTACAAAATCCTAAACCACTTTCCTAGAACCGCGGCTTTAAGTTCAGGGCGCAAAGTCCCAGTACTTCTAGTTACTGCAGAGCTTCCTCCCCCCTGACCACCGGCCAGGGGGGAGAAAACCCCAAGCCCAGGAGTGACCAACACTATCGTGGCCCTACTCCCTTCCGCGGGCCCCCGGACACAGAACCATATAGACTTATATGGGGGCTTGGGAAATCTGTTCTACGTACAGGGGAATTTTCTACACAGGCTTCAAAGCATCCCGAGGCAAAAAGGTGCCTCGAGGAAAGGGCCGAAAAGGGCCCCTTTTTTCCGGGACTTTGGCGAGAGAACGATTTGCATCCAACGCGTGATCACTTGCTGGGATCAGATGCCAGGGGTCCTCGGGGGAATGGAAGGGGTTCGTCGCGGGATTTGTGCATCCAAGAGAAACGTGCGACGGAGCGGTACAGTATGTAGTGCGACCTTTGGTGGCGACTTGCAAAGAGACCTCTCTTCTGCAGCAGGATTGTCCACGTTGGGGAAGCTCCGCAAGTGGCCTTCTGGAATGTGACAAATTTGCGGGCATTTGGACCCCGGACCAGTGCACGAGAGAGCTGCCACAAGACCTACGAGTATGTGCAGGGGACTTGTGCCGAGGGCTTCTTGTCGGGCAACCGTGAGGCGGGAAGAAGTAGATTGTAATGGAAAGACGGACGAGTGCAGAGGCAATTCCGTAATATAGGGGCCATAATAAGGGAATAGGGTTTTGGGGTCCGTTAAGCTATACTTACTTAGATGTTTAGTGGAAGGGCGAAAAAAAGGAAATCCTTTTTTATGCTTTTGTGGTGCCAATGCCACAACCAGGACAACTAAATAACCACAGTTAAGGATTGGATTGTTCTGAATTTAGGTATCATGGGGTTATTAATAAATAAAAACCGTGGTCGATAAACTTGATAGTCATTGGTGCTCAGTAGTAGCTTTTGCACACCTGTAGTCCGCACAGAAAACTCACACGCATTTTTTCCCCTGCCCCTGGTGGCATGGGGTGAGCCGCCAGAACCTGCCAGAAAGCTCCTGCCGCATGGCCAAAATTGCATTCGGGTTTAGGGTTTAGGGGTGTAGAGAATTAATTTAAATTTTGAGGCCTGGGAGGTGGACTAGCAGCAAATTTGGGGTGAGGTTCCGGACTGAGGGGCCTAAGTCTCAAGACAGCAAGGAAAGCCTACACCTTAAAGCTTGAATCACTCTCATGGGTAATCTGAGTTGTGGCTTCGATGTGGGGAGAACGTTTCTGTGGCGAGCTTGGGGCTTCGAGGTCGAGGGCCTATGGCGAGCTTGGGGCTTCGAGGTCGAGGGCCTATGGCGAGCTTGGGGCTTCGAGGTCGAGGGCCTATGGCGAGCTTGGGGCTTCGAGGTCGAGGGCAGAAGTGGGAAGCTTGTCACTTTCGAACAGGCTTATCATTTAATGGCAAAGGCTTTAGGGTTTGGGTTTAGGGCTTAGGGTTTAGGGTTCGAAAGCTGTGTAAGCGCGCGAATAATAATAAGTTACATTTAAGCGGATAATTTACACGCTGTTTTGAATCAAGCTGCAGGGCGGGCATGAAAACCCGAATCACGAATGCCTAGACTCAGACCCCAAATCCAATCCATTACATCATCAAAGTCTACGCAAGGTTTAGGGTTTAGGTTTAAATTAAATGGGTTTCATAGGGATCGGGTTCAAGCCCTAGGCGCCAGGATCTCGATGTCGGATGCCACTGTTGACTGGTACAGCACCGCCTGAAATCGTGCCGCAGTCTCGGCAACGTTGTAGGGCAAAGCCTGTCCCCGGCAGGTGCCCGCAATGAGAGCCAGCCGCGCTGGTCGAACTTCCGGCAGATGTGCTACTGCCACCCTGACGACAATGTACTGGCGCGCTGGCTCACAGCCTCCATGCGGCCCATTCGCACCACCAGTGACTGGAGACAGCTGTGACAGTGACAGTGCCCAGCCGTGGTGTCCTTGTGCGCGCAGTCTCTTTCGTTCCGGCTCTCCCACAGTTTGTGGAACGTCTATGAAAGACATGGCTGGCTCTGGTTGCCAAGCTGCAGCTTCAAATGCAAGGCAGCGGGGTTTAGGGCTTAGGGCACTGAATTATTTCCGTCCGTGTTCCGTGCTCCAAACCCAGGGGCTTCTTAAGGATACTGGGCTAATGAAAGGGGAATACTCCCTGTCATTCATCGCAAGCGGGCCAAGTTAAGGGCTTGGTTCCGCAGTGATGTTGGTTCTTACATAGGGTTCTCCTGTCCAGGCAAATCCCAGGAGTAAATAACTTGAATCGATACATTACCCCTCTGAAATGCAGAGAATCCAGCAATTCGAATAACCTTAAATGCCGACATGGCCACAACCCAACTCCAGCGTTTACTACCCTACACACGAGTTCTCAACACACTGAAGACATTAGCATCAAGCAGTACGCATGTGCCGGGGCCCATTTCTTATAAAATTATTACAGGATTTGATGTTTAGCTTGCGGGACTCGTCACTTACACACTAATCACAAACCGGAATGTCACTTAACTTACACACTAACGGACCAAAACCAGAATGCCCAAATCATTCACCTGTCCGCAGTCCAGTGGTCAATCAACTTGAGTCGGACGAGGACGCCGAGGCCTGGGCACAGGGTTTTGAGCAATGTCATTGGCATGGCAAGGCCATGTTCACATAAATCCCCAACTTCTCTCTCTGCCGTGGGATCCTTCAAAGACGGATATTAAGAGGCGGATATTAATAATCCCTGTCAGAGAGCCCGCCTTCGAGGACTGCATTTCCGCGGGCGAGGGCGAGAACTCGCCTGACACCTGGCGGCGAGAAGGTTTGGTGGCCAATTGGGGTTCAGAGATGTTGAGTGTTCAGGGCTTAGACTTAGAGATATAATTTAAGGTCCAGGGTTTAGGGCTTAGGGCTTATTATAGGGTAGGGTTTAGGGTTTATTTAATAATAGGGACTTCAAAGCTAAGCCTCAACCTATTATCTAAACCACGCCAAGCAAAGCAAGAAATCCCTGAGGAGCAAGCCAGTAAATTTATAACTACGACGCCTTAGAACCCCATTATGCCCTTCTAGTCGCAGAACGTCGTTCAAATCCCTCAGTGACAGAGACCCGGACACTGAAGCTCCTGAGCCCTTGCCCGGAAGCCTAGTGCTGAATAGATTCCCAAGGATTTCAACAGAGAAAAGGCCACAGACTAGTCCCAAATGATTCTTCGGGGAACCCTCGGGCAGACGTGATTCCGCGGGCTCAGGGCAGTAGTTTCGTCTTGGGTTGCCGTGTTTGCTGGACTACCCCTGAACGGCCTGACCTGGAAACTAACCGTGGCTACCCGTGCCTTCACAAATTCTGGTCTGTTTGGGATTCAATTCTAAGAGGGCCTGAAGGAACGAGGGCGAGTTCGGATGGAAGGAACGAGGGCGAGTTCGGATGGAAATCCGCTTTAACTTTAACTAACGGCTTGTCAATGCGAACTTAGTAATTAATAACTTAACTTTAGATTGAGGAGATCAGGTCGTCGCTGCGTCTTACATGCAGTCTATGTTACGATCCCTGCGAAAATGATCCTATTGTCCATGCTGCAAAATCTCACGCCTAAAATTCTAAACCCTAAACTGCACTCAGGAGGAGCTTTTGCAAGCAGATTGGCGGTTTAGGTTTTAGGGTAGTAGGGTTTGGGGTTGAGGGTTTATTAAAGTACAGATTAGGGTGGGGGAGGCTTCGGTTTGAAGCACCGACAAGTTAAATGACTACACTGGAAATCCAAGAAGAACACAGTGAATATCAGACCCCCAACATGCCCTACTAGTCTTACATTTATTGACGGTGAGAGTGGGTGTAAGGGCTCGGGCCTAAGCCTACCCTGCGATCTCGGCGGTCTCGGTGTTCTCGCTGAAGGTCTCTCATCAGGCAAGAAAATCCAGGGCTTGTGAATCAAGTACTCACGAACCTCAGGATTCCTCGGCCATTGGGCCATCTCTTGCGTCGGGCCGGAGCCGCGCGGTGCACGGAGGGAAAGCCCTCTGCCATTGGACCCCTCGGCAACCGATCCCTGGGATCGCGTCCTCTTGCCGTAATCTCGGGGTATCTGCACCAATGCTGTTTCTCGAAAACCTTGGCTCATTCGCCGAAGCGTGAAAGGCATTCAGTGCTCCGCCTGGTGTGGTGCGGCTTGATGAGATCTGCCCACGCTCTGGCAGCGACTGGCAGCCTTCGCTGCAGTCAGTGTTTCAAGCCAGCTCGGCCGGCTTCACTACTAACCTGACCCCGTGCCCCAAGTCCCCTTCAATCTTCTGGGTAAGCTAGCAGGTACTACGGCGGCTTCACGTTAAGACCTGGTGACACCCGTATTTTCCTACCCGATGCCTATTCACTGCACTGGCACAAACCTCTTTTAAACAGCTCAGCGATTAGGGCTTATTACTTCAAGATTTGGGGTTTCAGGTTTAGGGTTCAATGCGCAGGGTTTGAGATGCAGGGTTCCGGGCTTGGCTTTAGGGTTCAGGGTTTAGGGTTTCAGGTATTATTAAGCTCCAGGAGTTCGGGGAAGTAAACCGCCAAAGCCTAACCCCTTAATCAAACCTCGAAGTGGGAACCAGAAGACTCAACACTGGAACTGACGACTGACATTGAAACTCTAAGCCACAATCCCCTAGAGCCTTAACTCCAAAAATCCTTGTAATGTTATTATTTGTTAGTAGCCAATTTCATAAACCGTCCGGACACAACCTCACCACCCATGACATGAAGCCCCCAGGCATTATTATTTTTGTTCTTCACATCCGAAACTCTGTTCGAGTCCTTAAATATTGCCTACGCACGACTGAGACGAGAATGTATAATGCAGACTTCCCACTTTAAGTCAAACCCCCCCCCAGTATTCAAAGCACTTCGGGGCCAATCCTCCCAAAATCATCCCTGAAAACCTATTCTAAAGGATCCGAAAGATCCCTGAACCCAAAACCCTTAGCTAGAACCCTAAACCCTAGGCTTAGGAACTGTGCCCTTTAAGCCCTTCAGCCAGAACCCTAAACCCTAGGCCCTCAACCCTAACCCTAAGAAATTAATCCCAAACCCCCATGCCCGGAAGCACATGAATACAGCCATTGGTACCCATGACAATGATAATATGACATTAAAAGAAAAGCCTTAGCATAAAATACGACGACTCGGCCAAAGTTCTAAGCCCTGGACGACTAAGTCATGCATATCATTATTGTCGTCCTGCGAGCCTGGCACGTTGGCAGCACGCAGCGTCACCACCTGCAGCAGCAGCGAATGCAAAATCATGCCCTCCTCTCGGACTGACTGCCAGGAGTCTCAATGCTGTCGTCATGGACTTTGCAATGGCAACACTTGCTCTCACGTTTTTTTCGCGCCGACTGTGTGCGAAGCATCCACGAACGCTTGGGTCAAAACAGCACCCGAGGGCGGCTTCTCAACATTAAATTGCACCCGAGGGCGGCTTCAAGATCAAACTACAACATGCCTCACCTATTTCTTCGGCTTGTTGATTTGAGTCTGAGTCCCCGCCCTCGCCCCCGCACCGACAGCCTCACCCGGCCTTATCGTGTTAAATCTGGGATCCCCCGCTGTCCATCCGTGAGGACGATCAGGAGGTCGCAAGTCATGGCCCCACTGACTAGAATGAATCGCCCTCGCCCACAGTAAAACTTGAACCCACCCTCACCTACGGTGGCGAGGTCTGTAGAGCGACAGTAGCTTAGATTAAGATTCTAGGTAGCGTGGGCGAAGGCGTAGAATGACTCTTTAAAGGGCCAGGACGAAAATCTAGAAGGTACAGTCTAGACGTGCAAATCTAAACTAACCTGCATTCCCAGCTGAGGGTTGACCCAAGCCGCTTACAAGCATAGCTCTAGTATCACACTGCAACGACATTGGACAAGCAGCGTGCAAAACAGTTTTGCATCAATCCCTGGCTGCAGGAGTCTGTTACTGATGTCTGACGGTCACGCATTTGGGGGTGTCACTTCTGGAGCTATTCAGGCTCGGATCCCCAAGCTAAGTCGCACTCTTGCATTGAATTTCTTGACGCCTCAGCTGGGATTGGCTCGCAGCTTATGCCGCAGGTTTCTACGGCTGTCTCCTGTCTGACAGATGACGAGGACACGGGCAAACTGCTTCTAGTAGAAGCCCAAAATCGCCTATTATAAGACAGTTATTATAATAATTAATCCTTGTCAAATGATTTAGGTTTAAGGGCAATCCCAATTTTGTCCACGTCTCTTCAAAATTACAATTGTGCAAGGACCTATGCCTGCAAATCGTGGCTGTGCTCACGAGGACCTATGCCGACTGCACTCACGAGGACCGGGGGGGCGGCTGCACTCACGAGGACGGCGGGGGCGGTGGCGGTGACGGGGACGCCTTGGCCTTCGCCAACGGCCTGATGTTGACCTGGTCAGGCAGCAGTGCAATGGACAAATGACAAGGTGCAGCATTGTATATTATTATAAGCCCCAAACCCATAAATCTAAAACCCTTTCGTGCAAAGACCCTCGAGCCTCTTTGCCGCAGTGAGGGCACAGCTTCCGCTCAACAGGCCTCTTCGCTGCCTGGGAGCGAAAGACCTTCGCGGCCAGCTTGATCTTATCCTTGGCCTCCAGCAGGTCGTTGTTAACGGGGACGGGGTCGCGGACGTTGTTGTACCCGAGGGCCTTCAAGTCAGCGAGGACGGTGGCAGGCAAGGTGTCGTCCTTCACCTTGATATCCCGGGCGAGGACGTACATGAGGGCGGAGTTCTCCGCCGGGAAGGCCAAGGGGAACCGCAGGTCGAGGACGAGGGCCTGCTCAGCTGTTAAATTCTGAGAAATGTACTTCAATCTCGTGTAGTAATGGTGGTAATAGTAGTAGTTACTAGTAGTAGTAGTAGTAGTAGTAGTAGTAGTAGTAGTAGTAGTAGTAGTAGTAGTCGTAGTTTTAGTATTACTAGTAGTACTAGTAGTAGTAGTAGTAGTAGAAGTAGTAGTCGTAGTCGTACTAGTAGTAGTAGCAGTAGTCGTCGTAGTAGCAGTAGCAGTAGCAGTAGCAGTAGTAGTAGTAGTAGTAGTAGTAGTAGTAGTAGTAGTAGTAGTAGTAGTAGTAGTAGTAGTAGTAGTAGTAGTAGTATTAGTAGTTAGTAGTTAGTAGTAGTAGTAGTAGTAGTAGTAGTAGTAGTAGTAGTAGTAGTAGTAGTAGTAGTAGTAGTAGTAGTAGTAGTAGTAGTAAGTAGTTTTTTTTTGTAGTAGTAGTAGTAGTAGTAGTAGTAGTAGTAGTAGTAGTAGTAGTAGTAGTAGTAGTAGTCGTCAAACTGGTTATTTACCAAACATGCTCCCGATGTTGGCCTTGTCGAAGACGTCCAAAGATCTGCTGTTCCCCTCTGTGAGGCCATGGCACTGCCAGAGCTTGCCTTCATATGTCAATGTGTACAAGACTCGAGCAATGCGGAGTGGCGGCTGTGCCTGCTGGCTTGTCATCCTTCCAGTCCGTGGGCTTGCCGGTCGCGAAGATGATTCCCGAGGACGGCGTCTGCTTCGTGCCTGATGAACCGAGAATCCAGTGATACCTTAAAACCAACTGTCAGACATGGCCTGGCACAAGGATGCCCTTTTCACCCTTTGTCGGGTTGATCCAGATCGTCAAGGAGGTCATGCGAGGACGTGGGCCCGACCCCTTGTACCTGTGCGACAAACTTTCAATCACGAATTGCTTGCAAAGCTATGACGGCCCAATGACACTTCAACTACGACGCCAGCTGTGTGCATCCAAAGAACGAGTTGAGGAACATCGACATGAGGGCCTTTTGAAGATTGGGAAACCTCTTCTCAACGAAGTACTTCTCACCCTCGCCCTTCGCAGTGCCCTTGCCGTCTTTCTTCTTCCCAGATGATTTACAAAGTCCCAGGTTCAGCTTGCGAGGACGCACGGTCTTGCTCGAGGAACCGCTCGTCTGGCTGAAGAGGGCGAGGATGGTAGAGGCCTGGCTCTAGTGATCTGCTTGTCTTTCGATTTACTAAGTGTCCTTTGGCTCCCTGGCCTGCTCCCAGGTCGGCACCGATTCCATTGGCGACACGTCCTTTAAGTTCTTGAACGCCGGATTCTTCGTGACTCCTGTGGGATTCAGACTCACTGAGACATGCAAGACTGGTTCTGCTTCTCTGGCCAATGCTGCCTAGAAGCCAGCTGCAACAGCAGCCAGTGCTCTGGCCTCTCCCGCAGTCGCCATGATGCACAGCGAAAGGGCTATCAACGATTAGGGTCACTTGGTCCTGAAGAATCTCAAACCGGCATCGCATTCAAGTTGCTCGATAGGCAAGGGCCCCGCGGGTCATCTGCACTGCAACTGGGAACCGCTATCGATTATTTATTTCCCGCACAAATGCAGAAGTTGCTCCGTCCATCAGCGAGGACGAGGACCATCTGCACTGCAACTACACAAAATTAATTTCTGCTGCAGAATCAGCCAAACAAACAACAATGGCGCTTGACAAGCATTTTACGATTGTCCATCCAATGCAGTGCAACCAACTGGATCATCATGATTCCGCTTTGCCCTCGCTATCATCGACAGCACCAGGCTTATCAAAGGCTTCGCCCTCGTTGCCAATCATCCGACCATCGGGCCTGTCAGCAGGGTCCTTGCCATCGAGGGCGGGGACTGGGGCAGACTCAGCAAAGCCAGTTTTCCATTCTTCGTACTCCTGTCCAGTTGCCGGATCAGAAGAACAGATCATTGTTTAAAACAAAATTCATACACCCCCAGGGACCGGAAAAAACACTTGAGGAACAAGTAGAAATGACACCCTACTTGAGGAAAGATAACCAAGCTCTGTTTCGCCTACTGACTGTTAAGTCAGATGCCACAAGTTCGGGTACCTTTGCCATGTTGCAGTTTCTTGCATCATTCTCTCAGCTCGAACGTCCTGTTGACGATACAAAGACTAATAGCAAGACTTTGATTATCACGAGTTTGCTTCATGTGTGCACTCACATACAACTGATGATGCAACGACTGTATGCTTGTACTAAGCATGAAACACAAGCAACAGCAGCCAAGAAAAATCAAGTACAAACTGAATGTCACAACAATCAACCTGGAGTTCATGTAAGTAATAATGGGAATGGTAGTGGTACTTAGTAGCAGTGGCAGTAGTAGTCAGTAACAATAGCTATAATTAATAGTAGTAGCAGTAGTAGTAATAAAAATAAAAGTAGTACTCGCAGTTGTCGCCGTGGACATTTAGTCTGTTTGTCATTAGTAGTGAAAGTAGATAGTAGTACAGTAGTAGTAGTAGTAGTAGCAATTGTAGGAGTAGGAGTAGTAGTAGTAGTGTAGTAGTAGTAGTAGTAGTAGTAGTAGTAGTAGTAGTAGTCGTAGTAGTAGTAGTAATAGTAGTCGTAGTCTAAGTAGTTAGTAGTAATTGTCGCAGTAGTAGTAGTAGTAGTAGTAGTAGTAGTAGTAGTAGCAGTAGTAATAGTAGTAGTCGTAGTAGTAGTAGTAGTAGTAGTAGTAGTAGTAGTAGTAGTAGTAGTAGTCTAGTAGTCTAGTAAAGTAGCAGCAGTAGTAGTAGTAGTAGTAGCAGTAGTAGTGCTATTAGTACTAGTACTAGTGCCAGCACTAATAGTACTACCAGCAGTAGTTTAGTTATAAGTAGGCTCAGCTTTATCCGCATTCTGTCCTGCTGTGCAAGGCGCTGCTGCGAGGACTCGGACGACCCCGAAGACGAGGACGAGGACACTCCAAACTCCTCGCTCAATGTCTCCATGAATACATCCATCCGCTTTTCAAAGGTGTCCAGCCTGGCCCCGACGCGGATGACGCATCTGGCCAGCTCTATAAACCGCTTTGCGTTCCGCAAGCGCACTGCCCGCAGCCTCTTCGTGAACGCTGGCTTCAAGGTCTGCATCACTTCTGCTTTAACTGCACTTCT
The DNA here is from genome assembly GCA_905221615.1 of Symbiodinium sp. CCMP2592. Lineage (NCBI taxonomy): Eukaryota > Dinophyceae > Suessiales > Symbiodiniaceae > Symbiodinium > Symbiodinium sp. CCMP2592. The sequence continues at coordinate 504,926 of CAJNDT010001035.1, forward strand.
CATCTTATCAACTCGCTTTGCATAACGCGTGGACGACAGCGAGGACGCGGGTGCACTAGGCGCAGGAGCAAGGGGCGAGGGCGGTTCCATGTCGCTAGCGTCAGTCAGCAGCTTGGAGGTCAAAGCTGCGATAGATTGACATGCATGACACTGAAAGGAATGAGCTTTGTCCCTAGTGCTGTCCCTCCTGTGAGCACTACTCTACTATTTGTGCTCCTGCTGCTGATAATCTGACCAAGATCTGATGATACTGCTACGACATGATTTAGTTAACAGAAGACTACTGTACTACTGCTGTTACTACTAGTACTACTAGTACTACTATTACGACTATTACTACTATTACTACTACTACTACTACTACTACTACTACTACTACTACTACTACTGCGACAATTACTACTAACTATTTAGACTACGACTACTATTACTACTACTACTACTACTACTACTACTGCTACGACTACTACTACTACTACTACTACTACTACTACTGTTAATACTACTACTACTACTACTACTACTACTACTACTACTACTACTACGACTACTACTACCTACTACTAGACTAACGACTGCTACTACCACGACTGCTACTAAGTAATCCTACTGCTACTCCTACCGCTACTCCTACTGTAGACTACAACTGCTACTACTACTGCTACTGCTACTGAATGAAGACTACTACCAAGCAACACTACTACTACTGCTATTACTACTAGTACTACTACTACCACTACCACTACCACTACTACTACTACTACTACTACTACTACTACTACTACTACTACTACTGCAGTACTACTAAATAAAACTACTGACTACTACTACTACTACTACTACTACTACTACTACTACTACTAGTACTAAGTAAAACTACTGAATATACTGCTTCTACTACTTCTACTATTACTTCTACTACTACTTATCTACTACTACTACTACTACTACCCAGTCTTATTAGTAGCAACGGTCAACTGTTACTACTCATTGTTAACACTACTACAAGGCTGGCACTGGTAGTAGTGATACTACTACTACTACTACTACTACTACTACTACTAACTACTGCTCCTGACTGCTAATTTAAATCATACTTATATTTTTACTACTACTACCACTACCTACTAGACTACTACCAGTACTACTACTGCTACTACTTTTATTACTACTACTACTACTACTAGACTACTACCATTACTACTACTACTACTACTACAGTACTACTAAGTAAAACTACTGACCTACTGACTACTACTACTACTACTGCTACTACTACGACTACCAGTACTACTAAGACTGTACTACTAACAAACTAGAGTGCCACTACTACGACACTCTACTGCTTGTACTATTAAGAAAAAATAAATAACTTAAGTGTTTTGCTACGGCTACCACCACCACTAGTCACTACTAGTACTACTATTAAAGTACTGTGCTAAGCAACCCAGGGCAAAATATTACCGCTTCTACTGAGTATGATAAGAATTCAATCAAATTTAAACTTCAACTATGGCCACAGGATGGATCAAGAATCGACATGACGAGTGGCCACAGGATGTATCAAGAATCGACATGACGAGACTGTCTCTCTGTGGCCTGGCCTGCTGGTTGTCACGAAGCCTGCAATGAAGTCGGATCTGAACCTGGGGGGTCTCATCAACTACCGGAAGATGCTTCATGTCCACCTACAACAGATGCTGGTACTTCGGCGACTAGCACTAAACTGATAAGTTTACTGGTACCATCGCAACCACTACCAACCGGTACTAGTTCATCATTAGGGTTTCCAACATTGCGACCTGCATCGGTCACGACCTGTCTCGGTCGAACCTAGACTTACCTCGACCTGACTCGGTCGTCCTAAGACGGTCTCGACCTGCATCGTACGTCTTGGCCTAGCTCAAGGTCGTCTCAGTACCGGTGGTAGCTGGTAGTGGTAGTAGTAGTAGTAGTAGTAGTAGTAGTCGTAGTCGTAGTAGTAGAAGTGATAGTAGTACTAGTAGCAATAGTAGTAGTAGTAGTAGTAGTAGTAGTCAGTAGTAGTAGTGTTGCTTGGTAGTAGTATTCATTCAGTAGCAATAGCAGTAGTAGTAGCAGTTGTAGTCTACAGTAGGAGTAGCGGTAGGAGTAGCAGTAGGATTACTTAGTAGCGATCGTCGTAGTAGTAGTAGTAGTAGTAGCAAACGTTAGTCCAGTAGTAGGTAGTAGCAGTTAGTAGTAATAGTAGTAGTAGTAGTAGTAGTAGTGGTGGTCGTGGTAGTGGTACCTGGTACCTGGTAGTGGTAGTGGTAGTGGTAGTGGTCCCTGGTAGTGGTAATCTAGTAGTTAGTAGTAGTAGTAGTAGTAGTAGTAGTAGTAGTAGTAGTAGTAGTAGTAGTAGTAGTAGTAGTAGTAGTAGTAGTAGTAGTAGCAGTCGTGGTAGTAGTTAGTAGTAGTAGCAGTTAGTAGTAGTAGTAGTAGTAGTAGTAGTAGTAGTAGTAGTAGTAGTAGTAGTAGTAGTAGTAGTAGTAGTAGTA
>CAJNDT010001035.1:507544-515044 GCA_905221615.1 Symbiodinium sp. CCMP2592
TCATAGGGATCGGGTTCAAGCCCTAGGCGCCAGGATCTCGATGTCGGATGCCACTGTTGACTGGTACAGCACCGCCTGAAATCGTGCCGCAGTCTCGGCAACGTTGTAGGGCAAAGCCTGTCCCCGGCAGGTGCCCGCAATGAGAGCCAGCCGCGCTGGTCGAACTTCCGGCAGATGTGCTACTGCCACCCTGACGACAAAGTACTGGCGCGCTGGCTCACAGCCTCCATGCGGCCCATTCGCACCACCAGTGACTGGAGACAGCTGTGACAGTGACAGTGCCCAGCCGTGGTGTCCTTGTGCGCGCAGTCTCTTTCGTTCCGGCTCTCCCACAGTTTGTGGAACGTCTATGAAAGACATGGCTGGCTCTGGTTGCCAAGCTGCAGCTTCAAATGCAAGGCAGCGGGGTTTAGGGCTTAGGGCACTGAATTATTTCCGTCCGTGTTCCGTGCTCCAAACCCAGGGGCTTCTTAAGGATACTGGGCTAATGAAAGGGGAATACTCCCTGTCATTCATCGCAAGCGGGCCAAGTTAAGGGCTTGGTTCCGCAGTGATGTTGGTTCTTACATAGGGTTCTCCTGTCCAGGCAAATCCCAGGAGTAAATAACTTGAATCGATACATTACCCCTCTGAAATGCAGAGAATCCAGCAATTCGAATAACCTTAAATGCCGACATGGCCACAACCCAACTCCAGCGTTTACTACCCTACACACGAGTTCTCAACACACTGAAGACATTAGCATCAAGCAGTACGCATGTGCCGGGGCCCATTTCTTATAAAATTATTACAGGATTTGATGTTTAGCTTGCGGGACTCGTCACTTACACACTAATCACAAACCGGAATGTCACTTAACTTACACACTAACGGACCAAAACCAGAATGCCCAAATCATTCACCTGTCCGCAGTCCAGTGGTCAATCAACTTGAGTCGGACGAGGACGCCGAGGCCTGGGCACAGGGTTTTGAGCAATGTCATTGGCATGGCAAGGCCATGTTCACATAAATCCCCAACTTCTCTCTCTGCCGTGGGATCCTTCAAAGACGGATATTAAGAGGCGGATATTAATAATCCCTGTCAGAGAGCCCGCCTTCGAGGACTGCATTTCCGCGGGCGAGGGCGAGAACTCGCCTGACACCTGGCGGCGAGAAGGTTTGGTGGCCAATTGGGGTTCAGAGATGTTGAGTGTTCAGGGCTTAGACTTAGAGATATAATTTAAGGTCCAGGGTTTAGGGCTTAGGGCTTATTATAGGGTAGGGTTTAGGGTTTATTTAATAATAGGGACTTCAAAGCTAAGCCTCAACCTATTATCTAAACCACGCCAAGCAAAGCAAGAAATCCCTGAGGAGCAAGCCAGTAAATTTATAACTACGACGCCTTAGAACCCCATTATGCCCTTCTAGTCGCAGAACGTCGTTCAAATCCCTCAGTGACAGAGACCCGGACACTGAAGCTCCTGAGCCCTTGCCCGGAAGCCTAGTGCTGAATAGATTCCCAAGGATTTCAACAGAGAAAAGGCCACAGACTAGTCCCAAATGATTCTTCGGGGAACCCTCGGGCAGACGTGATTCCGCGGGCTCAGGGCAGTAGTTTCGTCTTGGGTTGCCGTGTTTGCTGGACTACCCCTGAACGGCCTGACCTGGAAACTAACCGTGGCTACCCGTGCCTTCACAAATTCTGGTCTGTTTGGGATTCAATTCTAAGAGGGCCTGAAGGAACGAGGGCGAGTTCGGATGGAAGGAACGAGGGCGAGTTCGGATGGAAATCCGCTTTAACTTTAACTAACGGCTTGTCAATGCGAACTTAGTAATTAATAACTTAACTTTAGATTGAGGAGATCAGGTCGTCGCTGCGTCTTACATGCAGTCTATGTTACGATCCCTGCGAAAATGATCCTATTGTCCATGCTGCAAAATCTCACGCCTAAAATTCTAAACCCTAAACTGCACTCAGGAGGAGCTTTTGCAAGCAGATTGGCGGTTTAGGTTTTAGGGTAGTAGGGTTTGGGGTTGAGGGTTTATTAAAGTACAGATTAGGGTGGGGGAGGCTTCGGTTTGAAGCACCGACAAGTTAAATGACTACACTGGAAATCCAAGAAGAACACAGTGAATATCAGACCCCCAACATGCCCTACTAGTCTTACATTTATTGACGGTGAGAGTGGGTGTAAGGGCTCGGGCCTAAGCCTACCCTGCGATCTCGGCGGTCTCGGTGTTCTCGCTGAAGGTCTCTCATCAGGCAAGAAAATCCAGGGCTTGTGAATCAAGTACTCACGAACCTCAGGATTCCTCGGCCATTGGGCCATCTCTTGCGTCGGGCCGGAGCCGCGCGGTGCACGGAGGGAAAGCCCTCTGCCATTGGACCCCTCGGCAACCGATCCCTGGGATCGCGTCCTCTTGCCGTAATCTCGGGGTATCTGCACCAATGCTGTTTCTCGAAAACCTTGGCTCATTCGCCGAAGCGTGAAAGGCATTCAGTGCTCCGCCTGGTGTGGTGCGGCTTGATGAGATCTGCCCACGCTCTGGCAGCGACTGGCAGCCTTCGCTGCAGTCAGTGTTTCAAGCCAGCTCGGCCGGCTTCACTACTAACCTGACCCCGTGCCCCAAGTCCCCTTCAATCTTCTGGGTAAGCTAGCAGGTACTACGGCGGCTTCACGTTAAGACCTGGTGACACCCGTATTTTCCTACCCGATGCCTATTCACTGCACTGGCACAAACCTCTTTTAAACAGCTCAGCGATTAGGGCTTATTACTTCAAGATTTGGGGTTTCAGGTTTAGGGTTCAATGCGCAGGGTTTGAGATGCAGGGTTCCGGGCTTGGCTTTAGGGTTCAGGGTTTAGGGTTTCAGGTATTATTAAGCTCCAGGAGTTCGGGGGAGTAAACCGCCAAAGCCTAACCCCTTAATCAAACCTCGAAGTGGGAACCAGAAGACTCAACACTGGAACTGACGACTGACATTGAAACTCTAAGCCACAATCCCCTAGAGCCTTAACTCCAAAAATCCTTGTAATGTTATTATTTGTTAGTAGCCAATTTCATAAACCGTCCGGACACAACCTCACCACCCATGACATGAAGCCCCCAGGCATTATTATTTTTGTTCTTCACATCCGAAACTCTGTTCGAGTCCTTAAATATTGCCTACGCACGACTGAGACGAGAATGTATAATGCAGACTTCCCACTTTAAGTCAACCCCCCCCCAGTATTCAAAGCACTTCGGGGCCAATCCTCCCAAAATCATCCCTGAAAACCTATTCTAAAGGATCCGAAAGATCCCTGAACCCAAAACCCTTAGCTAGAACCCTAAACCCTAGGCTTAGGAACTGTGCCCTTTAAGCCCTTCAGCCAGAACCCTAAACCCTAGGCCCTCAACCCTAACCCTAAGAAATTAATCCCAAACCCCCATGCCCGGAAGCACATGAATACAGCCATTGGTACCCATGACAATGATAATATGACATTAAAAGAAAAGCCTTAGCATAAAATACGACGACTCGGCCAAAGTTCTAAGCCCTGGACGACTAAGTCATGCATATCATATTGTCGTCCTGCGAGCCTGGCACGTTGGCAGCACGCAGCGTCACCACCTGCAGCAGCAGCGAATGCAAAATCATGCCCTCCTCTCGGACTGACTGCCAGGAGTCTCAATGCTGTCGTCATGGACTTGCAATGGCAACACTTGCTCTCACGTTTTTTTCGCGCCGACTGTGTGCGAAGCATCCACGAACGCTTGGGTCAAAACAGCACCCGAGGGCGGCTTCTCAACATTAAATTGCACCCGAGGGCGGCTTCAAGATCAAACTACAACATGCCTCACCTATTTCTTCGGCTTGTTGATTTGAGTCTGAGTCCCCGCCCTCGCCCCCGCACCGACAGCCTCACCCGGCCTTATCGTGTTAAATCTGGGATCCCCCGCTGTCCATCCGTGAGGACGATCAGGAGGTCGCAAGTCATGGCCCCACTGACTAGAATGAATCGCCCTCGCCCACAGTAAAACTTGAACCCACCCTCACCTACGGTGGCGAGGTCTGTAGAGCGACAGTAGCTTAGATTAAGATTCTAGGTAGCGTGGGCGAAGGCGTAGAATGACTCTTTAAAGGGCCAGGACGAAAATCTAGAAGGTACAGTCTAGACGTGCAAATCTAAACTAACCTGCATTCCCAGCTGAGGGTTGACCCAAGCCGCTTACAAGCATAGCTCTAGTATCACACTGCAACGACATTGGACAAGCAGCGTGCAAAACAGTTTTGCATCAATCCCTGGCTGCAGGAGTCTGTTACTGATGTCTGACGGTCACGCATTTGGGGGTGTCACTTCTGGAGCTATTCAGGCTCGGATCCCCAAGCTAAGTCGCACTCTTGCATTGAATTTCTTGACGCCTCAGCTGGGATTGGCTCGCAGCTTATGCCGCAGGTTTCTACGGCTGTCTCCTGTCTGACAGATGACGAGGACACGGGCAAACTGCTTCTAGTAGAAGCCCAAAATCGCCTATTATAAGACAGTTATTATAATAATTAATCCTTGTCAAATGATTTAGGTTTAAGGGCAATCCCAATTTTGTCCACGTCTCTTCAAAATTACAATTGTGCAAGGACCTATGCCTGCAAATCGTGGCTGTGCTCACGAGGACCTATGCCGACTGCACTCACGAGGACCGCGGGGGCGGCTGCACTCACGAGGACGGCGGGGGCGGTGGCGGTGACGGGGACGCCTTGGCCTTCGCCAACGGCCTGATGTTGACCTGGTCAGGCAGCAGTGCAATGGACAAATGACAAGGTGCAGCATTGTATATTATTATAAGCCCCAAACCCATAAATCTAAAACCCTTTCGTGCAAAGACCCTCGAGCCTCTTTGCCGCAGTGAGGGCACAGCTTCCGCTCAACAGGCCTCTTCGCTGCCTGGGAGCGAAAGACCTTCGCGGCCAGCTTGATCTTATCCTTGGCCTCCAGCAGGTCGTTGTTAACGGGGACGGGGTCGCGGACGTTGTTGTACCCGAGGGCCTTCAAGTCGGCGAGGACGGTGGCAGGCAAGGTGTCGTCCTTCACCTTGATATCCCGGGCGAGGACGTACATGAGGGCGGAGTTCTCCGCCGGGAAGGCCAAGGGGAACCGCAGGTCGAGGACGAGGGCCTGCTCAGCTGTTAAATTCTGAGAAATGTACTTCAATCTCGTGTAGTAATGGTGGTAATAGTAGTAGTTACTAGTAGTAGTAGTAGTAGTAGTAGTAGTAGTAGTAGTAGTAGTAGTAGTAGTAGTCGTAGTTTTAGTATTACTAGTAGTACTAGTAGTAGTAGTAGTAGTAGAAGTAGTAGTCGTAGTCGTACTAGTAGTAGTAGCAGTAGTCGTCAGTAGCAGTAGCAGTAGCAGTAGTAGTAGTAGTAGTAGTAGTAGTAGTAGTAGTAGTAGTAGTAGTAGTAGTAGTAGTAGTAGTAGTAGTAGTAGTAGTAGTAGTAGTAGTAGTAGTAGTAGTAGTAGTAGTAGTAGTAGTAGTAGTAGTAGTAGTAGTAGTAGTAGTAGTAGTAGTAGTAGTAGTAGTAGTAGTTTTAGTTAGTAGTAGTAGTAGTAGTAGTAGTAGTAGTAGTAGTAGTAGTAGTAGTAGTAGTAGTAGTAGTAGTAGTAGTAGTAGTAGTCGTCAAACTGGTTATTTACCAAACATGCTCCCGATGTTGGCCTTGTCGAAGACGTCCAAAGATCTGCTGTTCCCCTCTGTGAGGCCATGGCACTGCCAGAGCTTGCCTTCATATGTCAATGTGTACAAGACTCGAGCAATGCGGAGTGGCGGCTGTGCCTGCTGGCTTGTCATCCTTCCAGTCCGTGGGCTTGCCGGTCGCGAAGATGATTCCCGAGGACGGCGTCTGCTTCGTGCCTGATGAACCGAGAATCCAGTGATACCTTAAAACCAACTGTCAGACATGGCCTGGCACAAGGATGCCCTTTTCACCCTTTGTCGGGTTGATCCAGATCGTCAAGGAGGTCATGCGAGGACGTGGGCCCGACCCCTTGTACCTGTGCGACAAACTTTCAATCACGAATTGCTTGCAAAGCTATGACGGCCCAATGACACTTCAACTACGACGCCAGCTGTGTGCATCCAAAGAACGAGTTGAGGAACATCGACATGAGGGCCTTTTGAAGATTGGGAAACCTCTTCTCAACGAAGTACTTCTCACCCTCGCCCTTCGCAGTGCCCTTGCCGTCTTTCTTCTTCCCAGATGATTTACAAAGTCCCAGGTTCAGCTTGCGAGGACGCACGGTCTTGCTCGAGGAACCGCTCGTCTGGCTGAAGAGGGCGAGGATGGTAGAGGCCTGGCTCTAGTGATCTGCTTGTCTTTCGATTTACTAAGTGTCCTTTGGCTCCCTGGCCTGCTCCCAGGTCGGCACCGATTCCATTGGCGACACGTCCTTTAAGTTCTTGAACGCCGGATTCTTCGTGACTCCTGTGGGATTCAGACTCACTGAGACATGCAAGACTGGTTCTGCTTCTCTGGCCAATGCTGCCTAGAAGCCAGCTGCAACAGCAGCCAGTGCTCTGGCCTCTCCCGCAGTCGCCATGATGCACAGCGAAAGGGCTATCAACGATTAGGGTCACTTGGTCCTGAAGAATCTCAAACCGGCATCGCATTCAAGTTGCTCGATAGGCAAGGGCCCCGCGGGTCATCTGCACTGCAACTGGGAACCGCTATCGATTATTTATTTCCCGCACAAATGCAGAAGTTGCTCCGTCCATCAGCGAGGACGAGGACCATCTGCACTGCAACTACACAAAATTAATTTCTGCTGCAGAATCAGCCAAACAAACAACAATGGCGCTTGACAAGCATTTTACGATTGTCCATCCAATGCAGTGCAACCAACTGGATCATCATGATTCCGCTTTGCCCTCGCTATCATCGACAGCACCAGGCTTATCAAAGGCTTCGCCCTCGTTGCCAATCATCCGACCATCGGGCCTGTCAGCAGGGTCCTTGCCATCGAGGGCGGGGACTGGGGCAGACTCAGCAAAGCCAGTTTTCCATTCTTCGTACTCCTGTCCAGTTGCCGGATCAGAAGAACAGATCATTGTTTAAAACAAAATTCATACACCCCCAGGGACCGGAAAAAACACTTGAGGAACAAGTAGAAATGACACCCTACTTGAGGAAAGATAACCAAGCTCTGTTTCGCCTACTGACTGTTAAGTCAGATGCCACAAGTTCGGGTACCTTTGCCATGTTGCAGTTTCTTGCATCATTCTCTCAGCTCGAACGTCCTGTTGACGATACAAAGACTAATAGCAAGACTTTGATTATCACGAGTTTGCTTCATGTGTGCACTCACATACAACTGATGATGCAACGACTGTATGCTTGTACTAAGCATGAAACACAAGCAACAGCAGCCAAGAAAAATCAAGTACAAACTGAATGTCACAACAATCAACCTGGAGTTCATGTAAGTAATAATGGGAATGGTAGTGGTACTTAGTAGCAGTGGCAGTAGTAGTCAGTAACAATA
>CAJNDT010001035.1:520044-630044 GCA_905221615.1 Symbiodinium sp. CCMP2592
TAGTTGCCTACCGGGCCTGAATCGAAACCCCACACCTTCCCGAAAATAACCCTCAAAGCCCTAAAGAAAAAAACGTCCTAATTTAATTATGGCCTAAACCCCTACCCTGACTAGACCCTGAACCGCAGGCAAGCGTCACCCTCCAGCTCACGCCGAAGATGCTCCAGCCAAGCAGGGGAGGATGCAATGAAGACACCTGGGAGAAGTGGCGAGATGAGCTTAAGGCAAGGGTTCAGAAGAACAGGTAAGTAGAAATCATGAACACCGGCAAGCAGGCGTTGTGCTTCGTAATACGGCCACAGTACAGACCAGCCCCCCTATGGCTTGCCGCGGCTTTGGCACCCCTTTAAGTCAACATTGTTACTAGTAACACCACAATCAGACGAAGGCTCAGGGTCCGGCTGTGTCATGCACGAAGGCAACTCAACCTGGGCATGAGGCAATGGCAGCTAAGTCTGTCCAAGCACTGACATGGAAGCACTGAGAGTCAACAACACATTGCAGACGCGGCAAGCTCTGATTTTGACACATCCTTGTCGCAGGCTCACAGCTAAAGTTTAGACCTCGCCGTAGAACGCCTCAAGCCTTCTCAGGCCCAGCGGGGGGTCGAGGGCCAGGTCGGCGGGCTTGTCTTCCAGGTCAAGGTCGGGGGCGAGGTCGCCAGCACTGCCCGCCTGGTGGTTGATCTGAAGGTTGGGGGCGAGGTCGCCAGCACTGTCCGCGTGGTGGTTGATCTGAGTCTGAAGGTCGGGGGCGAAGTCGCCGGCACTGCCCGCGTGGTGGTTGATCTGAGTCTGAAGGTCGGGGGCGAAGTCGCCGGCACTGCCCACGTGGTGGTTGATCTGAGTCTGAAGGTCGGGGGCGAGGTCGCCAGCACTGTCCGCGTGGTGGTTGATCTGAAGGTCGGGGTCGAGGTCGCCGCTGGGCTCGCCGCCGTTGTCGATGGCCTCGTCGGACGAGGACGTGGCACCACTCAGCGTGGGCGAGGGCCTGGACTCGGACAGTTTGCGAAAGAACAGCTCATCCTCAAGCTTATCCATAAATTTCTGCAACTTAGTCACGAGGACGATGACCTTCTCCTCCACATTCTCCATCCTCTGTCCGAGCTTCTTGTACCGCCCTGAGAAGTCACTCCGAATGTTTCTCAGCTTCTCCGAGTACTGACGCTTCAGCTCCTGCTCGACCTCGTGCTTCATATTCTGATGCATCTTCTTTCGCCTAGCATCCCAGGACTGGAAAGGCTTCGAGGACGAGGACGGTGCAGGCTTCGAGGACGGTGCCGCGGCCGTGGGCTTAGTCGCAGCAGATCCACGCTTCGAGGACGGTGCCGCGGCCGTGGGCTTAGTCGCAGCAGATCCAGTAGTCTTCTTACCACGCGCCATAGCAAACAAGTGGACAGGACGAATAATAACACCAACAAAAATGCTTGGCCCGAATCTACAGCAGATAAAAAACAGAATGGTGCCCAGCTGAGTTCTCTCAAACATGATGCGAGACAGACGCATTGCATGAGTAACACACTGCTTTCTGTGCTGCTGTTTTTGGCATCGGCGCCTCCAAGGCTAAGCAATCTTGACAAATCAAAACATCCCAGTGGATCTCTGCCCGATCATCCTGTTAAATATTATTGTCTGCATAGGGTTTCTGTCTAATATTATTTGAATATTTAACCCTAAGCTGGCGGATCCAAGGGACAGGAGAACGGGGACGACGACGAGGGCGTCACTCACAACTCGCCCTGGTCATCCTCAGCGGGAAGCTCCTGCGTGGGGACGACGACGAGGGCGTCACTCACAACTCGCTTTGGTCATCCTCAGCACCACCGGGAAGCTCCTGCGTGGTGGCGTCATCGTCGACATCATCATTGTCATTAGCAGCACCCTCCTCGTCGTCTGCCCCCGAGATGACGGACGGGGCCGAGGCCGTGCTGAGGCGCCTTTGCGGGGTCGACGGAGGGACTGAAGGCGGTGGCGCGGGCGGCGTGGCCGAGGGCGGCGTGGCCGAGGGCGGCGTGGCCGCGGGCAGCGCGGGGTCGATCGACTGAGCCAACTCCGGCCGGAAGAATCGCTCATCTCCCTGGTCCATCACGGCCTCCATCACACGGGCGAGGACGGTGTCGAGGACGAGACGCTTCTGCGTCTCGTTCGCATACCTTGGATGACGCGAGGGCTGGATAGCAAGTGACGGATGCAAGCACAACTGCTGACTGCTGCCATGGTACACCACCAGGCACGGGACCCTGAGTCGCACTGCCTGCAGCAGCATAGTCCCGGCACCCGGCGTGAAGATGACCAGGCGGGTGGCATCGTCGGGCATGCGAATGGTATGCAAAATCATTTTGCACACCACATCACACCTGTGACAAGTGTCTTCAAATCAACATGGCTGCATTTCCAACTATACCAATGAAATGCATCTGTCAGGCCTTTCGTAGAGGGCGAGGGGGACGTGGTCGAGGGCGTCCATGTCGGCCGTGTAGCTCTGCAACGACGAAGCCAGGGAAAAAACATGTATGACACACTCACGAACTCAAACGAACGCTGCCTCGATCTTGCTGTCGCTCACCAGGTTCCGCTGCTGCTGCGACTGCCACGCCTTGTCATCATGAGGTGCTAAGTTAAGTTGAAAGACACTGCTGTAAATGACAAGGGACAAACATAACTCGGGCCTTCTCCTTCTCAAAGCGCTGGACCATGACGAGGGCGTTGGGATCCGGCAACGGAATCGGCAAGAAGGGCGAGGCCGAGGACTCCCACCCTGGTCCACCCAGGAACTTGTGCTCCCGCGACGGCACCAATCCATTCTCCTTCCTGAGTTGGAAACACAGATTGCAAGGCGATTACTAATCGTCACTTCACACTGCAGTCTAGGCTCATACCAAAGATGAAATTCTCCCGTCCGTGGACAGTGGCGAGGGCGCCTGCGGGGGCGGTCTTGCGCCGCTTGAGGGCCGCCTCCTCAGACCTCATGACTGACAGAGGTGAACGAATTGCAACAAAAGAACTGCTACGAATTGAGACATGTAGTAGGACTACTGGCCTCGTCGTCCTAGTCATAGCAGCAACACGACGTCGTAGGAGAAGTGGCAGCAGAACGACAATGTTATTGGTGTGTACTACTACTTACCCGCAGCAGTGGCAGTAGCACCAGCGTTGGTAGTAGCGGTAGCAGTAGCACTAGCTCAGCCGCAATAGCACTAGTAGTAGCAGTAGTTTGTCGTCGTAGTAGCTACTATTTCTGAAATTACCTTTATTAGCAGTAAGATTACAGTCTAGCAGTAGCTTTAGTTAGTAACAGTGAACTCGCAGCAGTAGTAGTAGTAGTAGTAGTAGTAGTAGTAGTACTAGTTGTAGTAGTAGTAATAGTAGTAGTAGTAGTAGTAGTAGTAGTAGTAGTAGTAGTAGTAACAATAAAACAACAGTAGTACTAACTACACTTACTAGAACCAGTACCAGTAGTACTAGGAGTAGTAGTGGGTGGTAGTAGTACTAGTAGTAGTAGTAGTAGTAGTAGTAGTAGTAGTAGTAGTAGTAGTAGTGGTAGTAGTAATAGTAATAGTTAGTAATAGTAGTAGTAGTAGTAGTAGTAGTAGTACGTACTAGTAGTAGTAGTAGTAGTAGTAGTAGTAGTAGTAGTAGTAGTAGTAGTAGTAGTAGTAGTAGTAGTAGTAGTGTAGTCGTCGTCGTCGTAGTTTGTCGTAGTAGTAGTTGTTGCTGTTGTAGCAGTAGTAGTAGTAGCAGTAGTAGTAGTAGTAGTAGTAGTAGTTAATAATAGTAGTAGTAGTAGCAGTAGCAGTAGTAGTAGTAGTAGTAGTAGTAGTAGTAGTAGTAGTAGTATTAGTAGTAGTCGTCGTCGTCCTAGTAATAGTAGCAGTAGTATATAGTAGTATTACTAACTTAGTACTAGTAGAAGAAGTCGTCGTAGTAGTAGAAGGTACAACGAGTACTACTACCTACTGCTACTACTACTACAGCTACTACTACTACCAGTACTAGTGGTCGTCGTAGTAGTAGTGGTAGTAGTCACTGGAAGTCGTAGCAGTAGTAGTAGTAGTAGTAGTAGTAGTAGTAGTAGTAGTAGTAGAAAAAGTTTTAGACTAGTAGTAGCAGTAGTAGTAGCAGCAGTAGTAGTGGTGGTAGTAGTAGTAGCAGTAGTAGTAGTAGTAGTAGTAGTAGTAGTTTAGTAGTAGTAGTAGTAGTAGTAGTAGTAGTAGTAGTGGCAGTAGTAGTAGTAGCAGTAGTAGTAGTAGTAGTAGTAGTAGTAGTAGTAGTAGTAGTAGTAGTAGTAGTAGTAGTAGTAGTAGTAGTAGTAGTAGTAGTAGTAGTAGTAGTGGTTAGTAGTAGTAGTAGTAGTAGTACTAGTGTAGTAGTAGTAGTAGTAGTAGTAGTAGTAGTAGTAGTAGTAGTAGTAGTAGTAGTAGTGGTAGTAGTGAGTAGTTAGTAGTTAGTAGTAGTCAGTAGAAGACGAAGTAGAAGTGGAAGCAGACGTGGAAGTAGACAAGTAGTGAGTAAGTCAGCAAGTGAGTAAGAAGAAAGACTAGCAACAGTACCAGATTGTCGGTCGGAGATTGAACAATACAAGTAATTTAATTATTACTATCTTATCCCAGACATACTACTGTTACCAAACGTAAATAATGTATTCGACTCTTAAAATTCAGGCTTGTTAACTTCTAATAGTAGTTTAAATCAAACGAGTCACTGGCGCACCATCTTGAAATCCCGTCTCCTTTGCAACGACGCTTGATCTGGAAGCAAAAGGATCTGCTGCTGTCCGAGGCCGATGTTGCCCATGGAGCGCCTCACCTCAGTCATCGCCCTCTTGCTGTCGTCCGGCACAAAGGTGACGAGGACGTCCTGAAAACCAACAGTGAACTTGTGACTGTGAGAATCCAGCGGCGTGAGTCTGGAGTTTAATAAGGTCTAGGAGTTGTACTGTATGGTTTAGAGTTTCTAAGCTCCTCTGTGTTGGCGAGGGCGTCGAAGCACTCGACAAAGATCGACCAGGCCGCCTTGTTGAACCTAGGCTTGGTGAGTGATCAACTGATACAATAATGAACTTAACCGTCTGCAACAAATACAATTTCACGCTGGCTGTGAATAGCATCAGTCACCATCCCCTTTGTCTGAGCCACACCTGTCCGCAAACTTAAAATTTGTAACACTGTGTCGTTCGAAGTAGCTAAGTAGCAATTCGCCGTAGTAGTACTGAACTAGTACTGGTACTAAACCCAAGCACACTCAATCATACAAGTCACACCGGCATTTTGGTGTACGGGTTGTGGAGCTTGCAATACACTCCAGAGGGCTCTGTAAAAAGAGCGCTGTCATACATCCAGGCCGTTCCTGTCTTCTTGGCGCCGTCTGACACTTTCAAGAAAGTGTTGCCAGACAGTGCCTCCACAAGTCCCTTTTTGGACGAGGGCTGATCGAGGTCGAAGACGAGGGCCTGCAAGTAGAAGGCCATCTCCTCCTGCAAGACATCATTTAATATAATAAGGACTACATTTTTATTTTGGACTGAACAGTTACAATGAAAGCAACTTAACTTTAACCTGCCAGCCTTGGCCGCGGAGATGGCTAGTCTTCTCCTTTTCTCGGAGTCCGACTGACGTCGACGTAGCTGTCCTCCTCGGCGCCGTCCTGGCTCTCGACTGCCGGCTCTGGGGCCTGCGAGGACGAGGTCATGCGCCAACTGTCCAGGCAGCCTGACACCAGCGCCCGGACTTCGGGATGCTCTTCCCTGGCAGAGCTCTGCACCGCCTTGAAGAAGCTTGAGTCGTGGACCCCTGCTTGGATCGCGTTGATCGTCTTCACCATCGAGGCACAGGACGAGGACGAGGACGAGGGCGCTTGAGTCGTGGACCCCTGCTTGGATCGCGTTGATCGTCTTCACCATCGAGGCACAGGACGAGGACGAGGACGAGGGCGCAGAGCACGAGGACGACATCTCCCCGATGATGCTCCACTCTTGGTGGCCCCAGGCAAAGGGATCCTGGCAGGTCTGCAAGGCATTGTAGAACTTCACCTGCAAGGGATCGCTGGTTGCCTCCACGGTTTGCTTCACCTGAGTTCCCGTGCAAGCCTAACTGTAGATAGTTCAAGTTATTATTAACATTGACTTAATAATAATAAATATAAAATTATTAAAAGACTACTAACTGGGGACCTATTCACCGCATGCAAGAGCATCCGCAGAACCTTCAACCGCAGGACGAGTGCGTTGGCCGCCTGCAAAGAAGAAACTTCATTCTCAACTGATTGACTTGACAGCATCATGTGTTTTGGAAGCCTCTGCTGCTTGATCCCTCTTGAGGTCGAGGACGTTGGTGAAGGGCATCACCACACGCAGATCCCCGGGCAGATCGAACTCAGGTCGCATCTCCTGCCAAGGAACGCAGAACTCTGCAGACGACACTGAACTACCAAGGGCGTCTACCTCCCAACTCAGGGCCTGAGTGAGCAGCGCAAAGACGTACTTAAACTCAGCCGTCTGCTTCAAGGACGAGGACCTTGGCTTGTCATGAGAACACGACAATAAATTCCATTAAATTAAATATTATTCTAAAGCTTAGCAGAAACGCAAAGGACCTCCCATTAGCAGCCAGGGCTCACGCGTGTGACTATGGCCCAATAGGACAACCATGTCCTTTTCCCATTTACGACCTGTGTGGATCGCAACCGGTCCAGCAGCCCGCTTTCCACGGATTTCTTGTACATCGCCAGCAGCTTTTGCACCTTTGTCGGCACAGACAGACCGACTTCTGAGAGCATGACCATTATGACAATAATTTAGGAACAGGCCTGATCGTCTGTGTTCAACGTGGATTCTGCGCTGCCCGCTGTGATCTTGTTTTGCAGCAAATTGAAGATGTCTTTGTTGGACGAGGGCTGGTGCTCCTTGACGAAAATTAAAACACACAGACAGGGATGCACGACAGGTGTCATTGATCAGAGATTACTTCGAAAATCAATGTCATGCAAGCCACTGCGACGAGGGCGGCCTTGAGTGTTGCGAGTCTTGTTGCATAGTTGAACGGCAGGTGGTTGCCCTGCTCGAGGCATTTCTTCTGGATGTCCTTGGCTTCTCGGCTTCAACAAGAAAATGTGCAAACAACACTACTCAGACACATAAAATGGCTAGTGTTGTGTCAGGTCACCTCCCCCGACTGGATAATCCGAATGATCGTCTTCTCGCCGCCAAACAGTCGGGTCACGACAATGTGAACCATCCCAGCCAGCTCCGCAAACTTCGAAGAGCACTCGGAGCCCTGACAGGGCTCTGATACTGATACATGTGACACAGTCGTTATTGATCACACGACAAAACTCATCCTGGCCTTGTCACACTCGACCGCCTCCTTCCATGCGAGGACGAAAGACAGAATCTTGTGACTGTCCTCTGCGAGGACGAGGGTGCCTTTTGTGGAAACCTCCGTGGCAAAGGTGGAGGCTATCAAGGGTCCGCTGGCGAGGACGCGGCTCTTGCTCCACCAGTAATCTTTGGCGTCCATCAGAACCGGAACCGGCGGCAACTCTCCGTGGACGAGATCGAGGTCGGCCAAACACCCGGAAAAATTGGCCACCTGCGGGTCACTCACTCAAAGCGCTCTAAGTCTACTACACTAAAGACTGCGACTGATCTGTGCTTCGCTATGCTGTCAGTCGCGAGCCTTGCCGACCATTGCTCCTGTCCAGTTCTTGGGGAAGGACTCCACACCTGCCACCAAGCTCTTCCCTGACGGCACCCACTGTCTCGTCCTTTTCAGAAAGGTGACGGCCTCATTGATCCTCAACAAGCACATGTGGCACTGGCAAGTCTGCTGTGGGCACATGTGGCAAATCTGCTGCCTGCGACAGCGACTCCCTTTATTACTGAACTGACCAAGCTTCAAGATCACCGTCTCCGGGGACGGGGGCGGGGGCGTGGCTGTCTCGCCGTTTTCATCGACGAGGGCGGCTGACATGGATGGATCCGCCGAGGTCGAGGCCTCTTTCGAATTTGGTTTGGCAGGGCTTTTGACCTTGGCTTTCGCCTTGGCCTTGCCCTTTGCCTCCGGTTTCTTGCCCATGGTGCTCGCCTGTCCGTCTGCTAGCACCGCAGGGCCAACTTTGAGCAAAATGCTCTGGGATCTTTGAGCTGTTGTAAGAAGGCATATGCCGAGCACCACACATGCAAACCAGCTGACACGTGAGATCCGGATGACAGTGACAGTTGCTGAGCAGCAGACCTGCGAGGACGAGGACTGCAGCTGCGGCGGGCTTGGACCTGATTTAGTAAGAGATACTCAGTCTGGCGTTGCTAGACCTTTGGCCCTGCTGCACAACACTGTCTTTAACGGGCAAAGAGGCTCGTTACATTAGGGGTCGAAAAAAAAAGGATTCTGATTTGACAAAACCCAGTCATAAATGTAACCCCCCAGGGGGGGTACATCCTTGCAGGCCGGCCCCGGGCATGTGTGCAAGGATGTAGGGGTCCCGGGGGGTTGCGTTTGTGATCGGTTTCAGGAAACGAAGGGTTAGAATCTTTATGTTAAACCCAGTCATAAATGTATACCCCCCAGGGGGGGTACATCCTTGCAGGCCGGCCCCGGGCATGTGTGCAAGGATGTAGGGGGTCTGGAGGGTTGCGTTTGTGATCGACTTCTGAAAACCGAATCCTTTTTTATGGAATCGGGTTGCACGGCTTCCAATGACAAATCCAGGGCCCCCGGCTGTCATCAACTCTCGGCATCAACCTGCAAGAACACAACAGCCAAGGATCGGATGTATGAAACGATACTCTCTGGCTCACAGCTCTCCCTAACTTCACCTCCAGTGCCTGTCAGTCATAGACACAGACACACACACACACACACACACACACACACACACACACAGACACAGACACACATGCACGCACACAGATTTTCCTCGCGCTGCCTGGCACTACTGGCCACACAACACCCGATGTCGTGCTGGGTCCGGGTTTTTGGACCGCAGAAATGAGATGTCACAGCTTCCAGCCAAATATTTAAAACATAATGTTACACAATGTCTGCCTTGGCTTGAAATAAGTAGCTGTGTCGCATCATGTTGAAAATTATCATACTTTATAACTTCAGTGGCCCAGGCTCTGTGCTGTGCATTGTCTACCGGTGGCGAGGGCATCCTGCCAGGACCAGGAGTGGCGAGGGCATCCTGCCAGGACCAGGAGCATTTTGGACCACATTGGAAGCCCATGCACCATGCATATGCAGTGCTGTTACGGACCTTCACAAGGAGAATGAATCGGGGAAACTTCCATGATTGGATCACATGACCCTGCTTGTTCATGCATCATGGACTCTGACTCAGCCCACTATTAGAAACGTCGCACCAACCCGCCTTCTTCACTGTAAGAATCCAGGCCGCAAATGGCAAAGATGTCGGCCCATCAACCATCTGACGAATTTGTTGATTTCACGAGCACCTGGCAGTGTCGTTGTCATGGGAACACTGGGACTGACTGTACACCACCTTGGAAGGCGGAGCACCTTAGACTGACAATCATGAAACCACGGCAAGGTCCTCCTGGATGCTTTCTGCGTAAAGCAGGTTGGCCTTGCCTTGGGGTAGTCGCCGACGAGCACCCCACCACACGTTCTGCATGGCTGACAATGTCGCTCATGTCAAGCTTGCTCTGATGATTTTAATAGAGTAAGTACGAGTGGCAGCACTGACACCAGTCCTGGGCGAGGGCGTCCTGACACCACTCCTTGGCGAGGGCGTCACGTGATGACTGGGAGCGTAGACCACCTTGGAAGGTCAAATGCACATTTGCCTGCCGACATGAAAACCGTAGACGAAAGGCCCTAAACTGAATTTGTTTTGTTTTGTGACCTCACTGAATGTCATCACAATTGAATCAGAGCGGCTTGCTCAAGTGCACCAGGAAGTTGGACTCAGTCACCACGACTCCCTTGTTCTTGAACGCAACCGAGACCTTGTGCGTGTCGCCGACGACCACCCAGGAACGCTTCTTCCTCCTGGTCAGTATTTAAACAAGCGTCCTTTAATCATGGCTTGCACGGCAACAAGCTGTGCCAAGGCACAGTTCAGATCTCTTCGCCCGTACTGTCCAGCGGTTCGCACAGCTGGCCAAGGAGATCACCAGCAAGGCGTCGCTCTTGTAGGTCACGCTGTCACCGAGGACGAGTTCCATGCTTCGTTCGAGGGCGGGGTCTAGGGAGAGGACTGGCATTACCAGCTTGTGGTCTGTGTCAAAACAAGCTGCCATCCACTCGGGCCCAGCCAAGTATCCTCCCAGCAAACGGGTCATGACGACCTCGGTCATGCTGATGTTGTGCTTGGCCTTGCCCTGGATCAACGCCGTCTCAGCATCTGCCGTTGATGCTACCCAAATAACGTACTTGTACTTGGGCGACAGCTGCCGCAGCAGACCCTTGGCATTGGAAGCCTCGAACAGGAAGAGCTTCGCCTTCAGCCTCGACAGGATCTTGTCCTGCGAGGACGAGGGCCGGCCACCACACAACACGATGGCTGTAAGCTCGTGCTGCAGAAACAGCTTGTGCTGGATCGCCTTCTGCAAGTCGACCCGCTCCAGCGGAAGCGCTTCCTGGTCCTGGGTTTCCCTCTGAATTCTCAGCTTCTCCTGTGCCTCGAGGTCGTTGCCAGGACCGAGGAGGAGGGCGTCGAGGACCTTGCGCTTCTGCTTTGCCTTGGTCGCGAGGCTGCTGAGAAGGCTGCAGTAGGCCTTGCGCTTCGTGCCTTGGTCGTGAGACTTCTCTGTCGTTTTTTGCAGAGAAGACAGAGAAGTGCTGCCCCCATCATCCTCGAGGGCGGTGGCATTGGGGATGCTTTCTGCCTGATTATTTCGGCGTCGAAGGAAGGCAGCTCTCCCCTTGGATCGCACCCGGGTCCCTGCAACCTCACGCCTGGGCAACTTTGACACGGCACGCTTGCCCTCTCCATACAGGCTGCGGTAGGCCTGCTGCACCTTCCGCACAAAGGGGGTGTTCTCATAGACACAGACTCCACCCTCTGACTGTCTGAAGGGGATGTCTTCAGCACGAGGGCCGTCTGCGAGGACCTTCAAGAGGGCGCGGACGAGGACGTCCGAGGTTCTCGCCTTGCGCTCAGAGCTGAACATGCGCTGCACTGCAAAGCTTTGCTCCACTTCGCACGTACTCTCCCAAACGGACAGCAAGAAGCTCACCTCAGGGGGCAGACAGCGTAAGCATGAAATTTCACGGCAACTTCGCTCATGCAGGATGAATAATAATTAGCCGCTGAGTGGCGGCGAGGGCGAGGGCAGGGAGCCGCTTCTTGCCCCAGTGCATGACTACTTGTCCCCAGTAGACCTCGGGGTCAACCACTCCCTGCCTCAGTATGACCAATGAGACGACACAGTGTGTCAGTAGCTGAAAACTACCATGCGGGATCCATGTACTAAGACCAGAACTTCAAGAGGGCGCGGACGGTAGGTCGGGCCACAACCATATCATCGGATAACTTCTGTGCATCGAGGGCGAGGGCATCTGCCAAGGGCTTCAAGACAACAGGCCTCACCCAGATTTCAAGAAAGCTGCTGAGTCAATAATGGCAGTGACACTCTGCTGCTTCAATGCGATTTAATGTAATAAAAGCCCAGGCCACAGGGCTTCGTCATCTCGATGCTGGCTCTGCCAATAGGCGAGGTCGAAGGCGGAGAACGAAGAAGCGAGGGCACTTTCGTTCTCAGTCATTACGCCTTCCAAGAATAGATCTCTTGCACACCAGACTGGCCCCAGGCACTTTGCTGTAATTTTGTCCATGTCCACGCCCTCACCTCGCAAAGGAAGTTATGACATGAAATGTCGCAGCAAGGCAAGCAGCGGACTGTCTTCACCTTTTAATGTTGCGCACACCCTGCCTGGAAGACGATAAACCAGTTCTCCGCTCTCGATGACGGAGAAGGTTCGCTTGCCTGCCACGGCGACAACAAGATGGACGCAGCCGTGACTTTTATTTTAAAAGCAGTTTCAACCCCCAAGCCTAGGCCGAGGGCGGCTGTCACAATCTGCAAGTACCCAGCTGTGAAGCGGGCATCGAGGACGAGAGGACGGTGTGGCTGACCCTTGTACTGAAACGAGAACAGCTGTGCCAACTTGTCTCGAAGACTGGCTGCAGCCATACCATGCTGGCTGATCCTCGAGGGCCGGGAGCACTGCCGCGAAGCTGAGCTGGACTTCACGCTCCCGCCCTTGTTGTCCATCTTGTGGACATATGGCTTGCAGGCCTCCAGGAACTCGGTGACGAGGGCCATGTGCACGATGTTCTCCAAGGTGAAGAAGTCCAGCATGCCTGAACTAAGTAGTTGAATGTTAGACTACTGCCCTCGACCTCGAGTCACACAGAAACAAGATTACTATCTGGCAAGTCGCGCTTCGCCCAGGCAGCATTCTCCTTGTCGAGCTTGCTGCGAGCAGTTTTGCAGAGAAAGTCAAGGATCTCAGAAATCCGCATGCTGCACAGGCACAGAACCTGCAACATGCTGTCCCATCTCTGCGCGGCGAAGGACCAAGACGAGGACGCGGCCGCGGACGAAGTCGAGGCCCCGCACAACTCCTGGATCACGTTCAAATCCTTCATGATTTCCGCAGAGAAGGCTGAACGCAATTTCGCCGAGTTCGACAATGCGCGGGCCAAGCTTCCGCGGTCCTTGGTCCCTGCGAAACGAGTGACGAGGGCCTCGACGAGGGCAGAGATCTCAGGCACTGCTTTCATGGAGTTCTCCAAAGTCTTCTGCGCCGAGTGCGCGTAACAACGCACTATGCCGCGAAGCTGTGGCAATGTGGCGTTCTCCTGCTGGATATTTAGTAGAATTAGTACGCTACGTACGAACAACGAGTACGACAATATTATTACACGATGATGACTAGTAGTAGTTGTAGTAGTAGTAGTAGTAGTAGTAGTAGTAGTAGTAGTAGTAGTAGTAGTAGTAGTCAGTAGTAGTAGTAGTAGTAGTAGTAGTAGTAGTAGTAGTAGTAGTAGTAGTAGTAGTAGTAGTAGTAGTAGTAGTAGTAGTAGTAGTAGTAGTAAGTAAGTAAAAGTAGTACTAGTCAACTGTGTGGAACGCAGTGCAGGTGTGCAAGAGCTACTTAACTTTAGACTCAGCACCAATGACGTGTTTTATAGTCATAATGACTAATAATAAAACACGCAAGGGTCAGTTCGTGTACTACTACTACTACTACTACTACTACTACTACTACTACTACTACTACTACTACTACTACTACTACTACTACTACTACTACTACAGGCTGCTCCTCACGCCCGACACCCACACAGAGCAGGTTTTGAGCAGGCTAGCTTCTGCACTAAAGAAACCATGCTCAAAAGCTGCTCCAAAACCAGCCGCCAAAGGCAAAGTAGACACAGAACCCCAAGCAAAGCAACATTTGAGCAGCTCTGCTCTCTTCTAAAATTGGACATGCTCCAAAACTGCTCGCGGAGGCGGCTTCCCACCCGAGACCAAAACAAACCGGCACGGAATAGAACCCCAAGCAGAGCAACATTTGAGCAGCTTTGCCTTCTTGTAGTTTTGAACATGCTCCAAAACTGCTCGCGGAGGCTGCTCCCCACCCCACGACCCCCACACACAGAGCAGGTTTTGAGCAGGCTAGCTTCTGCACCAAAGAAAACGATGCTCAAAAGCTGCTCCAAAAGCAGCCGCCAAAGGCAAAGTAGACACTGAAATTTGGTGCACCACGGCTCGCGAACAGAACCCCAAGCAGAGCAACATTTGAGCAGCTGTGCTTTCTTTTAATTTTGGACATGCTCCAAAACTGCTCGCGGAGGCGGCTCCCCACCCCCCAACACCCACACAGAGCAGGTTTTGAGCAGGCTAGCTTCCGCACCAAAGAAAACATGCTCAAAACCTGCTCCAAAACTAGCTGGCAAAGTACACACTGGAACCAGCAGAGCAACATTTGAGCAGCCTTGCTTTCTTTTAATATTGAACCTGCTCCGAAACTGCTCGCGGAGGCTGGTCCCCACCCCCGACACCCACACAGAGCAGGTTTTGAGCAGGCTAGCTTGTGCACCAAAGAAACCATGCTCAAACGCTGCTCCAAAACCAGCCGCCGAAGGCAAAGTAGACACTGGAATCTGGTGCACCACGGCTCGCGAACAGAACCCCAAGCACAGCAAGTTTTGAGCAGCTTTGCTTTCTTGTAATATTGAACATGCTCCAAAACTGCTCGCGGAAGCTGGTCCCCCCGCCGACACCCACAGAGAGCAGGCTTTGAGCAGGCTAGCTTCTGCACACAAGAGACCATGCTCAAAATCTGCTCCAAGACAAGCCGCCAAAGCTCAAGTAAACACTGGAATTTGGTGCACCACGGCTCGCGAACAGAACCCCAAGCAGAGCAACAGTTGAGCAGCTTTGCTTTATTGTAATATTGAACATGCTCCAAAACTGCTCGCGGAGGCTGCTCCCCACCACCGACACCCACAGAGAGCAGGTTTTGAGCAGGCAAGCTTGTGCACCGAAAAAACCATGCTCAAAAGCTGCTCCAAAACCAGCCGCCAAAGGCAAAGTAGACACTGGAATCTGTTGCTCCACGGCTCGCGAACAGAACCCTAAGCAGAGCAACATTTGAGCAACTGTGCTTCTCTCTAATATTGGACATGCTCCAAAACTGCTCGCGGAGGCGGCTCCCCACCCCCCAACACCCACACAGAGCAGGTTTTGAGCAGGCTAGCTCCCACACCAAAGAAAACATGCTCAAAACCTGCTCCAAAACAAGCTGGCAAAGTACACACTGGAACCAGCAGAGCAACATTTGAGCAGCCTTGCTTTCTTTTAATATTGAACCTGCTCCGAAACTGCTCGCGGAGGCTGGTCCCCACCCCCGACACCCACACAGAGCAGGTTTTGAGCAGGCTAGCTTGTGCACCAAAGAAACCATGCTCAAACGCTGCTCCAAAGCCAGCCGCCGAAGGCAAAGTAGACACTGGAATCTGGTGCACCACGGCTCGCGAACAGAACCCCAAGCACAGCAAGTTTTGAGCAGCTTTGCTTTCTTGTAATATTGAACATGCTCCAAAACTGCTCGTGGAAGCTGGTCCCCCCGCCGACACCCACAGAGAGCAGGCTTTGAGCAGGCTAGCTTCTGCACACAAGAGACCATGCTCAAAATCTGCTCCAAGACAAGCCGCCAAAGCTCAAGTAAACACTGGAATTTGGTGCACCACGGCTCGCGAACAGAACCACAGAACCCCAAGCAAAGCAACATTTGAGCAGCTTTGCTTTCTTGTAGTTTTGAAGATGCTCCAAAATTGCTCGCGGAGGCTGCTCCCCACCCCCGACACCCACACAGAGCAGGTTTTGAGCAGGCTAGCTTGTGCACCAAAGAAACCATGCTCAAAGGCTGCTCCAAAACCAGCCACAAAAGGCACGAGCACCAAGCAGAGCAACATTTGAGCAGCTTTGATTTCTTGTAATACTGAACATGCTCCAAAACTGCTCGCGGAGCCTCCGACACCCACACAGAGCAGATTTTGAGCAGGCTAGCTTGTGCACTAAAGAAACCATGCTCAAAAGCTGCTCCAAAACAAGCCGTTAAAGGCAAAGCAGACACTGGAATCTGGTTCGCGGGCGAACAGAACTAAGCACAGCAAGTTTTGAGCAGCTTTGCTTTCTTGTAATATTGAACATGCTCCAAAACTGCTCGCGGAAGCTGGTCCCCCGCCGACACCCACAGAGAGCAGGTTTTGAGCAGCTTAGCTTGTGCACACAAGAGACCATGCTCAAAATCTGCTCCAAAACAAGCCGGCAAAGGCCAAATGGACAATGGAATCTGGTTCACCACGGCTCGCAGACGAACAGAACACACAAGCTAAGCGCCAAACAAAACGCTCTTAGTCCTAGTAGTAGTAGTGGTCTTAGTAGTAGCAGTAGTAGTAGTAGTAGTAGTAGTAATAGTAGTAGTAAGTCGTAGTAGTAGTAGTAGTAGTAGCAGTAGCAGTCTTCTAGTAGTCATGTTCAATATTAAATTAAAACTGCTCAAATGTTGCTTTGCTCGGGTGTTCAAGTCTTTGCGGATGAAATTCCAATTACTTTGTCTTTGCTACTCCTACTACAACTGCTACTTGCGACTGCTAACTACTACTACTACTACTACTACTACTACTACTACTACTACTACTACTACTACTACTACTACTACTACTACTACTACTACTACTACTACTAACTACTACTACTACAACTACTACTACTACTACTACTACTACTACTACTAACTACTACTACTGTTACTGCTACTACTACTACTAGCCAACAGGAGCCTCTGAGACTGTGATCCGCTCATGGTCCAACCATGCCAAATGCCAATAGTCAACACAGCCATGTCATGTCACAAGAACGAGCGGCCTCCCTGTCTTGTTCGGACTGTCTGGAGTCTGGCCTGGCCAAACCAGCAAAACCAGTTTTGCCCCAGCACGGCGCATTAGCCCATATGCCCGGCTGTCATCTACCCCCCTGCCGTGGGGTAGGTTGGCCTCAAGGCAAAGCCGAACGCCTCACACCCGGCCAATGGTGTGGGGAGCAACCCAGATGATGGGGCAGGGGTTGACTCCTCAGGTAAGGCGACCTCCGACTGGCACTCAAGCAGAGCAATCATGAATCATGACAATCAATCAAGCTCATTCAAGTCAAGCAAGAATGGATCACAGGAGCTCCTGTTGCCTACTACTACTACTACTGCTACTACTACTACTGCTACTACTACTGCTATACCACAACTACTACTACTACTACTGCTGCTGCTACTACTACTACTACTACTACTACTACTACTACTACTACTACTACTACTACTACTACTACTACTACTACTACTACTACTACTACTACTACTACTACTACTACTACTACTACTACTACTACTACTACTACTACTACTACTACTACTACTACTACTACTACTACTACTACTACTACTACTACTACTACTACTACTACTACTACTACTACTTACTACTACTACTACTACTACTACTACTACTACTACTACTACTACTACTACTACTACTACTACTACTACTACTACTACTACTACTACTAATCCCTACTACTGTCTGGATACGACTACGACTACTATTGCAACTACTACTGCTTACGACTACTACGACTAACTATGACTACTCCGACTACGACGACTACCACTACCACTACCACCACCACTGCTACTACTACTACTACTACTCCTACTGCTACTGACTACTACTACTACTACTACTACTACTACTACGACTACTACTACTAAGTACTACTACTACTACTACTACTACTACTACTACTACTACTACTACTGACTACTACTACTACTAACTACTAACTACTATTACTACTACTACTACTACTACTACTACCACTACTACTACTACTACTACTACTACTACTACTACTGACTACTACCCTATTAAATTAAATTACTAAGTACTACGACGACAACAACTACTAGGCACTACACTGTCTGACTAATTAAAAGTCAACTCCAACACGGCGGCTACAACTAACATCACGGACTACTCGTCAGGAAGATTAAACACATTCCCAACCCACACGCTTCAGCCTGTCCTTGCTGAGACGGCCACACAGGAGCTCTGCCCCTTCGCCATCCGAGGTCCAGGACTGTGCAGCAGGGAAGTTATTTATTACTTGAACTATGACGCACTCCTATGAACTTTATCTACTTGCAATAAATGATTATTCCTGCCTGTGTGCGAGGGCGAAGCTCCTCACGATCCCAAAATTTGATTGTCTCCTCGATCTGCTGGACTTTGGCGAGGGCAGTCTGAGCAAGCGTATGAAAAATCTATTAGTACTTGGTCAATGGTGGACAAGACATCAGGAATCACATTCTGCGGCGAACATGACACGGATTGACACATTGACTGAAACAATCATGATTGCCTTCTGTCCGTGAATGTTCCGCAAGTCTCCAAGCCGTCGCTGCACAGTGTAGTCGCTCATGCAGAATTTCAACTTTACCATGCAAATACCATCGGCCACGTCCTGTGACAACGAACCGATTATTGGCAGGATTCATGGTTGAATCTGAATCTCATGTTGAATGATGTCTCCCTGTCCTCTGCCCATCCAACACTGAGCACCTTCTTCTTTTCCAGCAGCTCTCTGTCCTCGTTAAACCTGACTGATTTGGAGCAGGAGGAAATCCAAAAAAAATGACACAAATTACGCAGCAGCCTCAACAGCCTGCCAGGTGGCAAGACGAGGGCAATGGCTTGGATCATCTTGCCGTGCTTCTGTCGGTCGCAAAGTGCCGGCGGAAAGTTCATGGGATCACTTCGTGATGCCAGTTCTGCTTTGCGGCTGAACTCCTTGGATCCAGAACAAAATTCGATTAAGAGATTGGAATGACTTCAGGAAACCAACTAATTTAAAAATAATCTAATTCGATTCATCAATCTGGCAGACCAGACTCCAAACCCTGGGCCCCCACTGGGCAGGACGCCACCTCAATCGACAGCCGGATCAAAGCCGCAGTTGGGCACGAGGACTCTGGGGAGGTCGAGGGCCCACAGGAGGACGAGGTTGAGGCCACAGGCGGGGCAGATGCCAATTCCAAGGACTCTTTGTGCATGTGGGACATCTCGTGGTCTGCAAAGTCCTTCACTTGAAGCACGCCTGCTTGCCCTTTTTTGTAAAGCTTCCACGGCGAGGACGATGCCGTAGTAGACAAGGCACAAAACTTGCAGCCGAGTCCCCAGGCCTCTGTGGCCGGAGACTCCACGAGCCAGCTAAACCTCGCTGCCAGAGCGCTGACAAAAATGCAAGGTACTTCAGATCTCGTGCTCTGGTAAAGGCGATCAAGAAACCTCTTTTGCCAACGATGTCTGTTTTTCAACCATAGGCACCTCAAGCAGCTCCGATGGCATGCCCTTAGATGGTAGCAGCATCGCCGCAGAAACAACAATGACATGGACGCTTATTTTTACCGTCGGCAAGTCGCTTAGGATCCTGGCCATTCTTCCTCATGCACTTGGCAGCATGTGCGCCGTCCGGACTGCGGCATCGCGAGGACGAGGAGGACCCCAAGGACATCGCGAAAGGCCATAAACTTAAACAGAACTTCAACCACAAGACTGACCTACTGTCTGACTGTGTTAACTAATTGAATTCTGCCAGTTTCAGTTGGATATGCCTTTAATTGTTATCATGAGTCTCTTTGAAAGTCAGTCTTAGTAATGTGAATGTGACACTCTGTCAAGGCAGGCCACTCACAATTTCAATTGACCGTAGAACTACACAGCTCGCTCACTTGAAAACGCGGCATCAAGGAATGATGACAATGCTTCTCCCAGCATCCTTGCTCACACTTCAGCCTGAGAGGCAGCCTGGCACATGTGTGTGATTGCAATTTTGCTGTCTGAGGTCGAGGGCAAGAAGTCCAAGAGTCATTGCCATTGCCGCTCTAAGATCTTCTGCACCTGGGGGACCACAAATAACGACACCTCAGGACTGAGTCGAAACACAGTGGGCCTCTTCAGAGGTCAGGTGCTTCCTCCCTGCCACTGACCTGACCAGCAAGCAGTACTAAGAACCAATGAAGCAGGTGACACTACGCCAGTCTGGCCTGCAGACATTACCCCAATAATCTGGCAGCTCCTTCTTGACCAACCCAGCCGCCAATAAGACGTTGCGAAGCACCCTCTCCATGACATTGCTGGAAACTGCATTTCCGAAAGCCTTCCCGACGGCAGACGGTGACAAGGAGGTGGGCGCGGGCGAGGTCAAGAAGGATGTCACCAGACTGTCTGGCAGTCCTGTGATCTAGCCGCAGACTGGA
This sequence comes from Symbiodinium sp. CCMP2592, assembly GCA_905221615.1. Taxonomy (NCBI): domain Eukaryota; class Dinophyceae; order Suessiales; family Symbiodiniaceae; genus Symbiodinium; species Symbiodinium sp. CCMP2592. Next base: position 539,888 of record CAJNDT010001035.1, read on the forward strand.
CTGGAGTAGACAGTCTTAAACTGTTGGGTGGCTTCTGTGCAATAATCATTGCAAGCCCTGGTCCTGTGAGCCTCCCCAGCTCGTGCAAGACCAGACAGGTGCGACGGCTGGGCACATAGTAGGCTGCCCCTGCATACCTTCCCCGCGAGGACGTTATAGTCGGTGACAGGCCTCGACCAATGGCCTTGTGCTGCCCTGCCGCCACGTCCACAAGTGTGCCTGGGGCCTGGTACTGTTTGCCCAGCTTCTTCTTTGCCTTAGGCAGGCAGGATTATTAATTATGTCACTGACAGTGACAGACCTGACAAAAGAAACGAAGCGGCCACAGTCTCAACTTGTCAGTCAAAGGGACAGCCATGATGTTTCTCTGGAATGTCCGAGTCTGCTTGTCGAGGTCGAGGGCGTGCTGACCGGGCCAAGGCTCACTCTGCACGAAGCCGGCCAGTGGCAGTGCCTTATTTTAGCCACCGTGTTGCCAAGCCATCAGAATCACCACACCTCTCATTTTTCGGGATTCCTGCCTTTATGGGTCGCGGCAGCCACTCGGCCGGGCCCTTGTAGCTCAAGGAGTCCTTGCGCACACCCACTAGGAATAGTCGGCGGCGACGCTGTGGGATGCCGTGCTCTGATGTGTCGAGAATGCCCTGCTGCACGACCTTGAGGATTACTAAAGCCCCTGCCCGTCTGATGGAAGTATTGGATTGGAAGCTACAGTTTCTTGACGACGAGTCCGAGTCCATAGACTCGTCAGAGACCTCAGTGTCTGACGTAACCAGCCTCTCTTAGCAGGTCATGGGAAGTTGTGAGGACGCCAGGGAAACGCTGGGCGAGGCCGAGGACATTTTCGATGACGAAGGCCTCATTTATTTATATATGTCCACATAACCTGCAGCAACTTTTGACAATGCGACACCGTGACACTAGTAACAATGGTCTGATCAGGCACGCGGGGCGATTCGTCCAGGATATGCTCCAGCTGCACCCACCACAGCTTCCCTTGACTGCCCTTTGAACCTCGTCTTGAGTCTGAGTTCACTGACTGTCAGAATGCAAGCTTCACAAATCACGATGACTCGACTGAACCCAAATTGACGCCCAGGAGCCCTTCTTCAAGCCTGCCGAACTGAAGTCCTGACAAGGACTGGTGCCAATGTACAGGTCCAGATCGTCTCCTGCCAGCGAGGGCCTGGAGCACATGTCGTTCGAGGACATGGGCGGGCACCAGGACCTGCGCATTGTCGAAGCCGAGGACGTTATTCTCCTGTGAACAACATCCCTCATTGTCTGAACTTCATCATCGATCTCGGTTGTATGAATGATCTTGAACTTCACGCCCATGAATGCGAGGGCGAGGGCCTCACTTGGAGACTGATTCACGCTAACAGGCTTGAAATTATCAAAGAATCGCCTTCCAAGAACGAGCAGTCAGTTCAAGTTCTGAGCCCTTGACGCCAGTGTCGTAACCACAGCAGTCTGCAGCATATCGTATGGTCGAGGGCACCCTCAGTTGGCCCAAGCAATGCCGTGCAGTTGAACTAAGAATAATTTATGATTAAACGAAGTCTGAGCACAGACAAGGTTCTTAACCAATCCTAGGAGGTCCTGCCGCTGCTTCAAGCCAGCCTGTGCCTTTTCAGCCCAAGGTATTACACGGCGAGCCATCACTCTAAAATCAGAAATTTCGGTCGGCCTTCTGCCGCAGCATGCGCATGGTCTTTCCACCAGGAGTTATCCTCAGGGACACCCACCCCAACACTGAGGCTGCAGGGACAGAACCCCCAATTGCCCTTGGTCCTTCTCGGCTGGGCTTTGGCCACCATGTTTTCTGCAAGCCCAGACACACGAGGGCTGCCAAGCTTTCAATATCCATCAATGATCCGACACGTTGCAGCATGCATCATCAATAAGTCAGCTGGCATCCATTCAATTCAAATTCAATGCTAATCTCGGCACAATCGTGCGGCAAAAGCACCACTGTCCTGCCTTGACTGCAGCCACTGCCACAGTGCCCTGCCCAGGAAAGTCTTCGAACATGACTCAATGAGTTGACGTTAAAGTCAGCATCACTCGACTGACTTCATGGCCACAGAATCAGAAAGTGACCCAATGTCAGCGGGCAGGCCTCATCCTCGTTTCAGCAGGGCACAGGCCCTCGTCCTCGTTTCAGGAAAACACTGTTTTGCTGCGCAGCTCGTGGCAAACTGCACATTCAACAAACAATCATCATCTTACCAGCATGCGGCATGTCATGCAACGCTGGTCGCGGTACTACTAGACTAAATTACTAAATCATGCCTGCAGCATCCGAGGGCGAGCAAAAAGCACTTCGGAATGATGCCCCGTGCCTTTCGTGGCATTGCGCAGCGAGGGCAGCGGTGTCCCTGTCCACGGGTATGAAAAGCAAATCGAACATGTGCCAGTGTCAATGACTCTGACAGTGAAACCTGAGACACCCTTTCGACACTGAGATTCAGATAACAAGGGCGAGGACGATTGAATACTAACATGCCCAGAAAGCCATGCCCAGGCTAATCTAACATCATGTTGAACACGAGGGCCCGACATCCGTGTCGCCTTTTGACTGTGGGAAGACACCTGAAGAAAATGAGGTCATGACTCACATGTCGCCATCTCTCAAACACTGAGTGTTGACTCATTCTGTCTGATTCCAGACTCAGCAAACTGCACAGAAAAAACGTGCCAGAGCTAACATCATGTGCGAACGACATCCAGGTCTGAAGAAAATGAAGTCTGGTCGCTACCGATGCGACAAATTACGAGCTGAACGACTGAGGTACTTGCTGGCAGTAGCGGCAAGGCGATAAGTCCTGTGCGCAAGTCAAGCTGGACACAAGAGTCACATGTGATGCAGGACAGTGACATGAATGATCAGTCAACGAGGAAACAGAAGACACTTTTTTCAGCCCGCCAGCGCCGTCACTTGCCCTTCTTCTTGTCCTTCTCCGAGGGCCTTCGCTCCTGAAAGGGGCAGCATGGAAAACCCAAGAACCCTCCGCTCCAAACTCTACGCCCTAAACCCCTTCCAAGCCTTATTCCCCAATGCCTTACATTATTATAATTAGTTGTTAATAATAAATAATCAATCCACTGAGTCCTTGTGCCGCGCCTTTGAGCGCGACCTGCCCCGCGAGGACGGGGGCGGTGGCTCAGGCGAGGCCTCGCGCTGCGGCCTGCGTGGCTGAAACAAGCGAACTCCCCTAAACCTAAACCCCAAAGTATGCCCACTGCCTCGAAGCCGAACCCGGGGTCGTGGGCGTCAGGGGCACTTCCTGTGACAAGGCCAGTAAAAGTAAAGTTTAGGGTTTAATAAAATATTGAGGGTTTAGGGGGGTGCGCAACCCTCCGAACTGTTTTGACATCAGCCCTTGCCTGATGCGCCGTGGGAGCCGGCGGGAAGTCCGCCTCGCCCGGCTTCGGCTTGAAGAGGCCGTCGCGAATGCAGCGGGCGAGGACGTTGTGGGCACAGACCCGGAGCGGCTCCACCAGCTCCTGCTGCCTCATCCTGCGACAGCCCCAACCCCTAAATCAAACAGTGAACCCTATACCCTAGCCCTGAACTTAAAGCTAAAGGTCCAGAATCAAATATTTCTAATAAATCAATGCAGAGGCTCGCCAAGAGGATCTCCTGCAGCCTCGGCCATGCAGAGCCGAGGGCGAGGGCGGTGACGTCGACGACCATCAGGCACTGAAGGATCAAGCCGCGCAGAGCTGGGAAATTCTTCATCCAGCGATAAAGCCTTGGATAGGCTGGACATAACATGTATCATTATAATCTATTTGAAAAAAAAGCTACTACAGACAGGGCTTGGGGCCATGGAACTCTGCATCCCCGCCTCTCTGCGTGAACCGCGAGAGCACCATCGGGGCCGAATCGAGCAGGTCTTTTAAAATTGCCTCGACGTTCAGCGCCGACTTGGCGAACTGGGCTTCGTAGAGGAGTTGGTCGCCACGTAGAGTCGAGGACGCCTGAAGCAGACTACTGTAAATACGTTGCTGTTGCTGCTGTGTTGCTGTTGCTGTTGCCGAGTCATTGTCATTGCGGCTGCTACTGGTGTCGTTGTTGCTCTTGTCACTGTCATTGTTGATGTTGTCGTCGGGCTTGCGGTTTAGGGCTTCAGGCTTTAAATTGAGGCTGAGGGTCTAATGTTTTTTAGGGTCTCGTGCTTACGTAGGGGTAATCAATTAAAGGTTTGGGTCCGGGTTTGGGATTTAATTTAAAAAGTTGTCTGTAGGGTCCCGGGTTGAGTCATTGCCAAGTTGCGGTCGACGCACTCGAGGCCGGGTACATCCGGATTGGCTCCGGCTCATTCGGCAGCGGAGCGCGCGAGCCCAAGTGCATCGGGTTGAAAGCAGCAGCGGCCGGCCTGATACCAACCTTAACTGCGTGTAGCTTGATGCAACCAAGACCACCGACTCAGCTGAAAGGCTAAGGGAGGCTTGTTGAAACCCTAAAATTAAAAGCCACGCTCACAACAATGGTGTTAAATGGATAAGTAGTGGCCGACGCCAGCGAGGGCGTTGTGAAGCACGGGGACGGTCTGGGCAGGCTTGCTGGCGCGGGTGGTCTGGCACTGGGCAGGCTTGCTGGCGCGGGTGGTCTGGCACTGGGCAGGGGTGCTGATGTCTCAGCCGCTTTGGCAGGCGCGGGCACTGGCGGCACCGGCGTGGGCACTGGCGGCACAGGCACGGGCACTGGCGGCGCTTTGGCAGGCGTGGGCACTGGTGGCACTGGCTTAGGCGTGGAGGGCGAGGTCTCCGGCACTGGCGGCACTGGCGAGGGCGAGGTCGGCACTGGCTTAGGCGTGGAGGGCGTGGTCTCGGGCACTGGCGGCACTGGCTTAGGCGTGGAGGGCGAGGTCGCCGGTTCAACCTTGGGCGACGATGCTGGCGGCCGTGGCGGCACCGTTTTAGGGCCAGGCTGGGAGGGCGAAGCCGAAGCCGAGGACGGATTCCTGTAGTTTGCGCGCTCCTCCTGGGGGAGCATAACAGACGAGCAAACGTCAGATCAGCCTAAACCCTAAACCAACCTACCCAATTAAAGCAGAAGGCCTTCGGCTTCATGTTCTTCTTCCGCTTCGCGTAAGCGCCTTTGCCACGGAGCCATCTGTTCTTGCCCTCCCCTTTGGCGGGAGGGCGCGAGGGCGAACTCTGGCTCCAGCCTGGGTCTTCCCATTCATCCCAGTCATCCCAGCCGCCCCACTGCCACCAGTCCTCACCGCCTTGATCAGCCATGGCTAGCCGAGGGAGAAAGTCTAAGTGACCACAGTCCTAAGGTAAGTCTGGAACCTATCAGTCAATATTATTATGATGTGTTCCTCAGCTTCATGATCGTCGAATTTCTAAGCATTGTTTAGATGCGGACTGGACCGGAAAGTTAAAGGGTTTGGGGTGCAGGGTCCTTTTTGAATTGGCAGTACCGAGGACGATGTGAGGCTTCGCATGCTAGTGTCACCGACAAGCGAATTTTCGAGCACTCAGCTGAGGTCCGACATCGCTTGCGAAATATTGAAAGCACATGATTCGATCATGAAGACTGACAATGGCGCATGCAGCCCAACTGGTCCTGGGCAGCAGCGAAGCGATGGCGTGAACGACGGCGTCTCCCAGAGTACCTGGTTCAGAATGGTGTCAGTCAGTCATTAAATTAATAATAATGGTCGAACTGGCAATTTCAATGCAATCCAATGGTCAGTCAAAAAGTGTGCTGCTGTCTAACCCCCCTGACTGAGAGATGCACCCAGGCGTAGGTGACAGAAGACCAAAAGCCTGGCAGGGCCGCAAGGAAACAAGTGCAGTCAATGACATGCTCACATCATTATGCAGTCACCAAGCACGTTCCACACCTTTTTCGTCATTCCCGGCCGGTAGTAGACAGGTTCAGCCGACAGCTGTTGAACTTCCGTCGTGAGGTCGAGGGCGATTAAGACTAGATGTCTTGTCGGGGGCGAATGAAAACTACAGGACACTGAGCTCTTTGTCTTAATCTAAGTTATAATTTAACACAAAAAGACTGGCCCTGAAATCACAACGGAAGAGCTGCCAGAGGAACTGTTCCCGGCAATTTCGAACCGGCAACTTATAGGATGCCCAGTAACCTAGGAATAAAATTCAACAAGGGCTCCGTTTCGAAGGTAGTGGGTAAATTTACCTAGGATTAATTTATTAATGGTACTACTACTAAGACTACTGGGCATCCTATCATGCCGGTGGCTTAACCACCTCGAAATCCTCATCATCGTCGTCTCCGCCAGGTGGCTCGTAGTACGATGGCGGATCAAGGTCGTCATCGTCCACGAGCACCAGAGAATACGACATCATCGACATTGACATCGTCGACGAGGCCGCAGTGGCATCACGAGGACTCGGAGGCTGAGGAGATGGCATGGGCTGTGGATCGCGGTCGCGGGCGGCGGGACCGGGAGCGGGAGCGGGAGCGCCGCCGGGACGAGGGCGAGGCCGTGTGTGGCTGTCTCCTGGACATTCGGGTTCCTTAGGCTAGAGGTCCAGGTTGTTTAAATATTTTGAATGTTATAATTAAATTAAGTGGCTACAATGGACCGGGGTTAATTAAATTTATTAATGGTGCCGCCGAGTCGCGCTCGTTGCCGATCTCGTTCATCGCGGTCCGGCAGTGCCACGTCAGGATTGCAGAAGGATTCCTCCACGCAGAATCCTTCAGGCGAGATCGAGGTCGAGGACGCAAAAACTTAGAGCCTAGGCTTCTGATTATGAGAAATAAAAGTTGAAAAGAAAGCCGGGCCTTCTGCTTTTGCGACGCCCAGGCCCACGACTGATACAGTCGAGCTTGCTGCAGAGCGATCGTATTTATTTCCCCCAATTTGCTCAAGCCATCGGGGCCGAGGGCGATGAGGGATGCCACGACCTGATCAGGGTTTTAGTAGTTTGAGTTTAGGGTTGAGGATTTGAGAGAAACAGAGTAGGGTTAGGGTAGTTTACTTAAGGGTCCGATGCAAACAAGCAGCGCTCCACGTCTTGGAGTCCACCTTCAGCTCCGTCAGGGTTTCCACGACCCATGGAGCTGCTGTGGTGACGCTCCTCTTGACCTTAAGAGCAAAACCATTACAACGAGGCAATGGGTCCTTATTATTATTTAGATCAAAAAATTACTTATTATTAAATGCAGATGAGAAGCGAGCTCTTGGGCCGAGGGCGGCTCAGACGCAGAGGCAGCCGGGGGCGAAGGCGCCGGGGGCGAAGGCGAGGGCGTGGGCGGAGGCGGCACTGGAAAGTACCAGAAGAAGCCGCTGCAAACGTCCTTGAAAGCCTCCTGGCACATTTTGCACAACCGGCTGGTTGCCGAGAGCCTCGCCGGAACCTCCGGGTCGGACATAAGTCCTTCCCGGCTAGGCAGATAAAGCCGCAGATCGAACATGCACGCGAGGGCGAGGGCGATGGACGCGGACCTGTGCCTCCCAGCGGAACCTTACTGGTTTAGGGAACAGGGTCCCCGGGTTTAAGGTTCATGGCTAGGGTTACTCATGAATATTAATAATAACATTTAATAACTGTTTTAACAAAGCCAAGTTGCAGATGACCTGGAAGAGCACAGAAACCTGCCTGCAGGACTCAGGCAGCACCATGCTGATGAGCTGCGCAAGGCAGTAACGCAGCGTCCGTCGCCCATTCTCCGTGTCGAGGATCTGCGTGGGCGTATCGCCGTCTCCTAAGTTCAGGATTCCTCTTCAAGCGGCTAAGCCCTGTCTAAGCCCTGTAAAGCCCAAAGATTACTGCAATGCAGGTCAGGAGCGGGCCTCGTCCCTCGGCCAAAGCGAGGGCGCGCGGACGTCCACGGTGACGTGGACGCTTCTAGGGTACCAGCTCTTGAGCCTCCCCACCATGCCGTCCCTGCCATAGAAGCCATCACCTGGGTTATTCCAACGACTTGAAAATTTAATTTGTCGTTATAATAATATTATAATTTAACGACCCAACTGTCTTAGGTCAATAAGTCCTGCATGCATCCTGGTGGCCTCTGCCGTTGTCATACCACGCCTCGGCCCCCCAAGCCATTACGATCAAGTCCAGGGCGAGCAAAACCTCCCTCAGTCGGCTGTGTGCCGCCTGGAAGGCCGGGGGCAACAGGCCCGTCGAGGGCGCAGAGGCGGACGAAGACGCCATGGGAATTTAAAAGGGCCAAAACTCAACCCTATCAGCCAAGCTAAGCCGCAAAGCCTAAGCTGAGCCTTAAGCAATCCTAAAGATTGACGTTTAAGCCTAAGTCGAAGCTAAGCCTTGGTTAAAGCGGCTAAGCCCAGCCAAGCCCTGCCAGCTGTCAAAGCATGTGACTCGTGTCGTGTATAGTAGTGAACACTATTAAATGTCATTGCACATGGCTGGCATGTCGAGGGCCCTGTCACTCTTGAACTGAAAACACCGACGGATGAATGATGTCAAGCTCAAGCCAAACTTGCAATGCAACCGACAGGCAATGACTTGCAAGCGACGGTGATACAGTCAGTGCCTGGGCATGCAGAAACCAACTTAGCAATTGTGTCAGCCGCACGTTCGGGCGAGGACGGTGACGGCGTCGCAACAATGGCCAAGGCCTCGTGTCAAAGTCAGATAGTTCCACTTCCAGCTGCAGACACTCCCCAAAAGCGGGTAAGTCAAAAGTGATGCGACTGGGCTCCAAGCCCACCAGTGCGCAGTTTGACCTGGGCAGTCAGGTGTGGCTGGTAGAGCAAGGCGACACACCACTTCGCAAGGCTTTGGGCTCCAAGCCCAGAAGCGCAAAGCCATCTGCAGCTTTTCACCTGAATCAGGGTTTAGTTGGAGGCTCGCGTGTCATCGTTGATGAGTTTACGAAGTTGTCAACAAGTCGGTACGAGGACGATAGGCGAGAGGACCCCTAATTTATTATTGATTGAAAAGGCTTCCCATGGTCGAGTCGTGATTCTACGGCTCAAAGATCAACCTCGTAATTTCAAAGACTCAAGGTCTGAAATGGAAAAACCAAGCAAATTGACCCAACGAGGGCGAGAGCACAGAGCTGAGGCCCTGACCCTGTGTCGGGCAAGGGGTTTTGGCCGTGATTAATCCTTCACCCTTGTTGATTATCTGAATAATTAAATAAAACCACACCCGAATAATCCTACCAAAATCACCCCTGCCCTTTAAAAACCTATTCTGAATTGGGGGTAAGGCTCCGAAAGATCCCTGACCCGAAACCTAGGTGCTTAAGCCCTTAGGGGCTTAGGGCCAGGGAGGTGGAGTAGTCTAATAACCCACGGCGCAGGTCGACACAGGTTTAAGTTTCAGGGATTTAGGGTTCGGGGTTTTAGGTTTAGGGGTTTTAAAGGGTTCAGGGGATTTAAGGTTCATGGTTTCAGGTTTTAGGGGTTTAGGGTTCAGGGTAAAAACTTAAAGTTTAGGCGTTATGAGCGCTAAGCCACAGCACAGGTTACCCCAAACGCTACCGTGAAGCCCAAAGCCAAGCCCTGCCCAAAAACCCTGAACAGCTAAAGCCCAGACTACATCTGAGGCGCTAAGCACTACCTGGCCTAGACCGGAAGTAACCCGAGCCTAAACCCTCAACCCCCTATTATTATTATTATTATTATTATTAAATTTACTAAACCCTAAACCCCTAAACCCTAAATCTAGGCCCCAAGCCTACCTAAGACCTGTATCGGTCTCGACCTGCATCGGTCCTCAGGTTACCTAGACCCCAAACCGACCTAAGCCTAAGACCTGTATCGGTCTCGACCTGCATCGGTCGTCAAATACCTAGACCTAGACCCGAAGCTACGTAAGACCTGTATCGGTCTCGACCTGCATCGGTCGTCTCCAATCTAATAAATTAAATTCCTACCCTAGACCTAGACCCTAAAATTACAGACCCGTATCGGTCTCGACCTGCATCGGTCGTCCTAACTACAAGACCTGTATCGGTCTCGACCTGTATCGGTCGTCCTTAACTAAACCCTATAATAAGCCCTGAAATGATTCTGGGATCCCCCGCTGTCCAATCGACGAGGAGGAGCAGCAGCAGGAGGCACATGATCCAGCAGGAATTAACTTATGGCTTAGGCGAGGGCGAGTGGGTCTGGGTCCGGGTTTTGGGTTAGGCGATAGGCGAGGGCGAGTGGCGAGGGCGAGTGGGAGTGGCGAGGGCGAGTGGGTTTGGGTTTTCCCAGGGGATTAATAGGGTCTGTGGGTTTCTGTGTGGACTACAGGTGTGCAAAAAGCTACTACTTGAGCACCAATGACTATGAGTCTATCGACCACGGTTTATTATTAATAAACCCCATGATACCTAAATTAAGAACAATCCAATCCCATATGTGGGGGCAAAAAAAAAAGGATTCAAGGGTGCAACTAAACATCTAAGCTTATAATAAGGAATTCCCAAAATTGTTAAGCAATTTATGATTAAGGCCAATATGGGGGTTGATCAAAATTAGGGGCCCCTTTTTGGTCCCGAAGACTTTAAGGAATATACTGTAATACAGACCCCAAAAGGGCCCAGATTTTTGATCAACCCCCATATATTGAACTGGAGAATCGGCTCCTTCGGCCGATCCAGGACGAGCTCTGCACTGATCGCAGTGGTGAGGCCCACCTGATTCTTGAGATTCCAACTTCGGCTTTCCATGTACCTCTACTTAAAGGATCATGGGACTTAGTAAGTAGGGCTATAAGTGAAGTAACTGCAGTTATAATTACTTATAACCCCAATTAGGGGGTACTTATAACCCTACTTACTAAGCCCCATGATCCTCCAAGTAGGGGCCTGAACAATCTGAATAGAGTTTCTGGGCATATCTTAATGAATCAGTATAGTACAGGTTTAGGGTATAGGTTTTAGGGTCCATATTGCTTGTATGTATTCATGTATGTATGTATGTATGTATGTGTGTATGTATGTATACATATATATAATCATGCACATGTATAGATATTTACGATGTGGGTATACAAGATATAGATATGGATACAGATACAGATAGAGATATAGATATTGTGTAGAGGGAACCTCAGCGGCGTTGATGCTACATGCGATTTAGGCTTTTAAGTTCGATGTCAAATAGGCTGGCAACACGGGCCTCCTAAATCTTGTCAACCGATTCCTAGGCCCAGACCCTCGACAAAGCACCGGGCTCTCATTACCCTGTAAAGGATTCAGTCAGCACATGACTGGTGAACCCGACATAGCGAGCTACAATGTATCTATATGTATATACACACATATAAAGATATAGTTTCATTTTCTACCAATAATATTAAGATTACTGGAGGAACTCTGCTACTCAAGTGAAGAAATGCACACCGAGGATGCATCATCCGTTCGTGAGATGAGGCGGGCTTTGGATTTACGGGCGCTTGGGGTTTCCGGGTCTTCTGGGTCTGAGTGGGGACTGCATGTTTACGCTTCTGCAGAGTCTGTGGGGTGTTGAATCTTTGGGCTGAGGTCTCAGGGATCCAATGGCACTGGTGAGTAAGGTCTGGTTTCCCAAATTGTCTGCAACTATAGACTCACCGACCTCAAGCATCTTGCACCGACGAAAATACCTCGAGTCCTAAACCCTTTCGGGTCTTCGTGGGGTTGAGTCATTGGGAGCACATCCTCGATCTCACTTCGACCAAGTCGCAGTCTTTGCCATTGCGGTGTGGCCATTCGGCTCTCCATACCTTAGGCTTGGGTTTTCAGGGATCACTCAGACTCCAGTATCCCTTAATTCAGGGAATATACCTGTAAGCCTTAGATCATATTAGGGATCCCACGATACTTTAAAGACTATTCCGGATATTGGAGTCTCTGGGTTTGAGTATAGGGGCTCTGCAAGGCGAAGGCCCTTCTGTGCCTAGGTAACCCCTAAGATGAAGAACAAAGTAGGGTCCACGGGGTTTGCTGAGATGGATATTTCCCTACACCCTCGAAAACCCGGAACCCAAGACCCTGAACCTCTAAGCCCCAAACCCTGAACCCTAAAGCCTATACCGCGAACACCCCCCGCCGGTTCTGCAGCCAATGAGGTCCACGGGGCTGTATCAACGTGGACACCAGGCGCTCCTCTGTAGCGAGGGACGCGGTGAGTGTAAGTCTTCTGGCTCTCGGTCTGTAGGGTTTGTGGCGATTGCCCAATTAGCGTGTTTAGGCTTTGTGACGCATTTTTGGCTGCACTAGGTACACCGCGGAGCATAAGGACATCATGGTTTCTAGCAGCCAGCAGGACTACATTAGCAGACTCGCATTTGCACCAGAAGCAATCAAGCAGAGGGGACCCTTAGGGGGGTGGGGGGACGCGGGGGTAGGGGGCCTTAACTAATAAGGCCTGTTTGAGGGAGTATAGTTCCCCTACCCCCCCTCCCCGGCTAAGGGTCCCTATGAATCAATGTCAGGCCGGTGATGCTGCGATCACTCGTCTTGTCGATGCCACACAAGGACTTCGAAATTCAATTGTCGCATTTCAGCAAATCTTGTGTTGGCCATGTGGGTGGTTGTCAAAACTATGGTCCCTTTAAAGTCCCTGATATAGCACGGCACCTATTATTTAAGGTACCCAAAAAGGGACCATAATTTTGACAGCCACTCATGTATGTCCATATGAACCCCTAGCCTTGAATCCTACGGTATCGGTTCAACCCTCAAACCCTGAACAATAAGTTATATGATATAAGCCCTATAAAACGCTGAACCATTGTACTAGTTATGTACCAACGTATGCGAAGCCCTCTGAACCCTTTATCTGTAAGTCTAGATTCTCTAGGCTGTTCAGTAACCCACTAGGAACAAGTACATATTTGTTTAGGCTTCTCATTGTTTAATAGGAACCCAGAACCTGAAAGTTAAAAAGTGTACCACTGAACCGCCTGGTTCTAGGTATTTCTAGACAGCACGAAGAATCCGACACCCCATGGCCTGGGCCCCATCGGATCGACGAACGTCCAACTCGTGGCGCATGATGGCCTTGGTCTTGCCGGCTTAGGCTTAGGGGTTTGGGGTTTAAGGTTCATAGGGTTTGGGGTAAGAGCGAGGTTACCTGCATAGCAGGTTACTACATGAAGTAGCAGTGTCCAGAAGGTGTCATGAAAAAGCTCCGTGGATCACGGCGACACAAACCGCTGCGCTTTGCCCTTCCCATCGGCGAAGTTGTTTGCCACAAAGGCTTCGCAATGCACACACTCTAATCATGTAACGAAGGACTATGGTCTGGACCTGCCATCGTACAGGTCCAAAAAAGGAACAACCCTTTGGAATCATGTCATATTATTCATTGTTCCGACCCTGACCCTAAAACGATGGGAGCCGATTTTGAGGCGGAGAACAACAACCCCAGTGAGAACAGCCCAATGCGCCTCGAGAAATTCATAGTGTAGAGTCGCAGCAGGTGGTGGTAGTGGCGCTGGTGCTAGCAGCAGCAGTTGCAGCAGCAGTGGCAATAGCAGCAGTGGTCGTGGTAGTAGTAGCAGCAGTAATGGCTAGTAGTAGTGGTCGTGGTATACTAGTATAGCAGTATAGTGGTGGTAGTGGTAGCAGCAGTAGTAGTGGGGCGATCCTCCCCTTCAAGTCATGCGGCCATGTCCCGCTCACCGCACTGGTAGGCCGTTTCTGGCCGCCTCGGACCGAGAGGCAAACCGACCACCATGTAATTTAGGGGCCCTAATAAATGGAATAGAGTTTTGGTGCCCATTATACTATCTTTATAGTAAGGACACCCCCAAAATAGTCTTGGTAATTATTTATGCCCCCATAGCAGTCCACTGCTGGTCCTGTCACAAAGTTGGCTTTTGTGACTTACTGCTTAAATGAAATGCAGGAGTTTGACCAGCGAGCCGGCGCTGGCTTCGTAACCAGAAACGTCTTGAGCCGGAAGACCCGAACTAAGCCTGTTAGGCAGCGATACGGTTGATGGACAAAATCCTGCATTACCCACTGTAAGGCATATACCATAATTCCCATAGTTTAGAGTCCTCGGCGTCATGCAGGATTTTGTCCATCAGCCGTACCACTGGAGCAATGTAGGGTCGGAGTTCAGTTCATGGCTAGCAAAAAACCAGAGATGTCTAGAGAGATACAAGGCAGCGATGCAACTCCCCCCTCCTCTTCAAAGGAAAACGGACTCTATGGGGCTGAAGTCCCTAAGCACCAGCTTCCGGCCCGGCAAGTCCCGCATGTAAGCACCAAATCCAAGGCACTGCAGGAGCTGAGCAACCACGTCCAGGGGGCAGTCTGCTGCAGCTTGCGGCAAGGGCATGTCTTGCAACAGGCCCAGCCAGGAGAGGAACCTGTGTATGCTGTGTTTGAACTGATATACTGCAGCTAGCCAGTATACAATCAAAAAACTGAACCACCATCAACGCCACCGCCGCCGCGCTGCGGCTGCTGCTCGTGCTCCTGCGACTACTACTGCGACTGCGACGACTGCTGCTGCTGCTGCTGCTGCTCCTGCTCCTGCTCTGCCTGCTCCTGCTCAGCTCCTTCCCCAGCTGCTGCTGCTACTACCACTACTACTACCACTACTACTACTACCACTACTACTACTCCTACTGAGCCTACTGAGCCTACTGCTAAGCGACTGCTCACTGCCAGCACTGCTAAGCGACGACGACCGCGGCTGCTGCTACTGATGGTGACAGTCGTCACAGAAGCAACTTGCTGCTGCTGCTGCTTCCAATATTGATACCCATTTCCTAATTGTACGTGTCAACAACAACTTAAGGCATGAAGGAATGGAAACAGCAATAGCAGCAACAACACGAACAAGAAACGAAGGTCTCTTGATTATCGAGGCGTCAGGCCTGACAGCTTCCGAGGAGCTCTAAACCTGTCTCATCATGGAGACCGGCCCGCTGCAGCTGCTTCCGAACGGAATGATACCTGCTGGGAGGGCTGCAATGCAATGAATGAGCTCCGAAGAGCATTGCTATAAAAAAACTCCTAAACTCTATGATGCCCGGTTGATAATACTTACTGGAAGAAAGCGAATGAAGAGCATGCGAGAGAAAGAGAGAGAGAGGGAAACATAAAAAACCAACAGAGCCAGAGCAGCCCCAGGCATCAACCAAGGGGCAGCTGAGATGGATCTTCCTTCCCAGCCCCAGCCCCGACCTCTGACAGAACCTCGGTGCTTGTCTATTACTATGTTTGCATTGTTTTTCGAGAAGGGGAGGGAGGATGGTTGGGCGGTTTGGAAAGTTGGACATGGAATGGGGAGTGAGGCTGAGGGTTCGGAAGTGCAGGGTTTCAACCAAGGGCATATATGGTTTGTTGTCAAAATTACGGTACTCTTTTTGGTCCTTATTAGAATACGGCACCTAATATTTAGGGTACCCCCTAAACCCTAATTTTGACAACCACCCATGTTGGGTTCAATTCACAGCTTGAGAGCTTTAGGCTTCCGGGTGTCGGGAACGTGTGGCGACCACCGCTCTACACCCGAAGCTCCACGTTGGTTCCCAGAGACTCCAATACCTCTTACAAGTAATTGAAGAGGGAACCTACTATATTTTTAGGGTATATTCCTTAAGAAAAGGATATTTGAGTCTCCCATAAACCCTTATAGATCCCTTTAAGGGGATATTGGAGTTTCTGGGCTATCGGGAGGCTCAATCTTCCAGGGAATCGGCAGCGATGGCAGAACAACCCACAGCATCAATGCGAGGGAAGTCTTGCGTTCGGACAGCTGGCTTTCAAGATCGCAAGAATTAGAGCACGGCTTGGTCCGCTTTATTGTCAAAATCTAATCATCTAATCATATTCGGAAGGAATCATACAGGCCCTATGCAGGGATGTCAGTGTGACTCATAAAGTATCTCCAGTGAAGGGATGTCTGGTCCCCCGGCGACCACGAGGGATATTATCACGTATCAAGCATCTCCATTAGAGGAATTTCTGGGTCCCCCGACCTCAGCCAGCCATCGCCTTCGCGTGCCTTGGAAGCCCTTCAGTCCAGCCACGGGGCCCAGGCTAAGTAGACCCAGCCTCTCGGAGAGTTCATCGGGATTTGACCTAAACCCTAAACCCCTAAACCGTTGACAGTTTGGGGGCCCTTTGGCCTCTCGGAGAGTTCATGGAGTTTGACCTAAACCCTAAACCCCTAAACCGTTGACAGTTTGGGGGCCTTTGCAAAACTTCGAGGTCTCGGGATTCTGTGCAAGGCTGGGGGATGAGGGTTCAAGATCTTCGCAAGATGGTCCATGCCATGTCGCACGCATCCCAGCCAGGCTTCGGCCCCACCTTAACCCTGAATAACCTACCTTATTAGGGCTCCTTATTATGATTTTTTTATATAAGTCCTTAAAAGTAGGTTCTTCGGGGTTAAGGCAAACCCCAAACCCAGAGGGTTCGAAGGAGTGAGGTTTTAGTCTGCTGGTTTTGCTGCCTTCCTTCAAGTGCATATCAGACCATGACCCGAACCCACGGTACCACTAAAGTACTCTGATATATTGATACCCTTATACTAGAAGGGTATCAATATTATGACCGCCCTGATAGAGCCCTTCTTACAGTACCACAACCGAAGCCGTGCTGGCCTGGACAAGACTAACATCCGCTCGCAGAAGCCGCGGAACCTGCCAACAGAACTTTGCTTCGCTTGGCCATTGGCATTCAACAACAGCACTCAAACCCCACTCTAATCCTTCTGCTAACCAGCCAAGCTAATTGCAAGCACATCTTAACTGCTTAACATGCGAGCCATCGCAATCTCTTCAGTTAGAATAGGGCTTGGGGCCCATTTTACTATAAAAATAATGAAGCCTCATAGTATTGGTAATTCTTTAGTCCCTGTGGTTTTGTTCCTGGGCCTATCGCCTCCGCCCTGCAGCAGTTTAGATGGCTCAGGCTCTGGAAGTATGTTTCGGAGACCTCGGCTCCTAATGGGCTCAAGAAAGAATCAGGGTTGTCAACATCGGGGCGTTGAGGATTAGAAAGGGATTCTGGGATACGTTGTAGTATGCTTTTAATGGAGGGACTATGCAGGGATACGCTTTTGCATAATATATGAAGCAGTCTCCGCAGCAGCTGAGCCCAGGTATGGCCGTAATATATGGGCCCAAATAATTACCAATACTATTGTGAGGGTTTCGGATCGAGCTATTTGGCAGATAGCATTGCCGAAGCCCCAGTGCCTTAGGCACGATTATTTCGATCCAGCCATTGCGAAGGCAGGGTCGTCTCCCACGTGGCATCGGAATCAAAGGCGACGTAGGCATAGAGCCCGTTGCCGCATCTGGAAAGCACGTGAACATAGGATCACGCCACCTTCCAGAGATCTACGACTTCTGAGTCGTCACCACACTCATGCAGCCTATAGAGAGGTTATGGGCAAGAAGCCGGCATGGAAAGACCAGCCGACGAGGTCCCAACACGACGACTGGGGAGATCAGCGCGGTTGGCACATGTGGCATGGTGCGTACTCTCAGTCGCCTACCTCCTATCGCTCCCGCAAGGACCAGCAGATGGACTACGACCATATCGAGATCCCAGAATCTCGAGCAACCACGTCAGCTGGCAAGGACACGGAAGGCCCAGATCTTCCAGCAGCTACCCCACTCATGCGTGCGGTTCAAAAGACACTCACTGCAGCGAGGAAAGCAGACGGGAAGGTACGGAAACTCCGCGAAGAGATGCACAAACGCCAGCAACAGTGGGACATCTTCCAAAAGGACATCAAGAACCGCTTTGCCAAGCAAAAGAAGAAGTTTCAGGAGGACTGCGCTCGGATTCAGGAGGACCTCTCACAGGCTACAGCACAGGGACAAGAAGCAGCAGCGAATATGCAAATCCTGGTGCTTCATGGCCTCCCAGCAGTGGAGGCGCCAGCACAGGAAGCGGACGACGATTGGGATGCGCTTATCAATGCTCCGGAGGAACCTGCCCCCGCCGAAGGCTTTTTACAAGAAGCACTTGCGGCGGCGAAGCTCGCGGATCCCGGAAGCAAACAGGCCTTGGCAGCGGAACAGAGTGCCAGGGCACGCATGGGTCGTGCTCCCCCTGGGTTGAAGCCACAGACCGAAGCGGAACCTCGGCCTACAGAGGCAGCAAGGAGCATGGCACCCCCGCCGGTATATCATGCCAAGATCGAGGAGCCCAACCCCTACATGAGCTCTCCGGGAATGCCTTCTGGCGCTCCGTCGCCTTCCACGTCAAGGTCCCCGCAAGGTGCAGCCATCAGGCGTGGTGCAGGTGGGCGTGTGAGACTTCCAGTCAAGACCCACACCAAGCCGGACATCTCTACAGGATCCCAGGCTTTTCAAGAACGGCTCGATGCCAAGAGGAAGCAGCTTGCAGAGGCACAAGAAGCACAAGCAGCACACCAGGCTGCCAGAGAGGCTGGTGGAGTTCCAGCGGGATTCGCCCACGACGGCGATCCAGGCGATGTGCGGGCACCATCTGCGGAGCCCAAGCCTCCGGAGTTTGGCGGTTTCGTGGAAGACGACAACATGGATTGACCAATGATGTCTGCGGAGGGTCCGACCTCAAGTACTTAGCCTTGGTGGGTTGGACTGGACTGCGATTGTCTCTTGGTGAGACAGTCCCTTCCTCCTATCCCGTCGAGTGCTATGTTCTTGAGTGTTGCACTCTTCGCAGGCCCCTGAGGGCAAAGCCCCATGAGCCAGCCTCGGTAGACTGTACATTTTTGATCGCCTCTGTACAGGATCTGCCCATCTCCCTTTGCTGTCCCTCTGCCGGCCAACCTCGCAAGCCAGAGTCCGGTACTCTTTCCTTCTATTGGGGAAGAGATCGCTCTTTCTGGCCTTCGTCTTCATCGCGAAGAGATTCCACTCATTGGGTTCTTGAGTTGGAGTCTCTTCCTTCGCCTCGGCTCTTGGATCTCTGCAATACTCAGATCCCACTTTTACACCTTTTGTCCAAAGGGCGCGCAATAGGCATATCGGTCGCTCAGGGATGCCAGCCTTTGGAAACTGCACCTGGTTCAACACCAGTGCCTGACTTCTTTGGAGCAGAAGCAATTCAGTTTTGTGCGAGTGGCCACTTTGTCTGCCCTCCGCCAACTTTGGCTAGTTGCCAACTCCGGACCGCGTGCCTAAGAAGGTTATCGGTGGCTCAGGGTTCCTCACCGGTCCAATCACCCTTTGTTCTTTTCCTGACCTATGTGGCGGCTTTTGTTGTGCCCCTCTGCAGGTCCGCCCTTTTTGGATTTGCCCTGGCGCTTTGGAGTCTTTTAGGCACCAGGGTACCAGGTCGTCAAGAGCCCCTTTGGTTTTTGCTTTGGGGCCTTCCCCACCCGGGAACGCGTCGAGCAGTCTGTGCCTTGGGTTCTTCCACCCGACCTAGTCGAGCCGTTCTCGACTGGTCGCCTTGGCGCAAAAAAGTGCGGAATGGCTATCGCACAGGTGATCGACGTGGTGTGCTTTGCCGTCCTTGCTCGCCTTTGTGTTATGTGGCCGTCTTTTGCGGCCTTTTTTCAGAGGTGCAAGCCGTACGACCGCATCTGCTCTGTCATTCAGCCTGGGTGTTTTCTAGTTCCGCTGTGCCAGAAGGCCAACAGCCAGCAGGACAACCTTTACAGGAGGCACATTCAGGAGGAAGCACATTCCCCTCTGCTGATCATGAAAGAGGCTTTGCAGGTATCGGTTCTAGTTCTCCTACTAGCTCAGGTGCCTGTATTCCGGGGTCAGTTGTCGACACAGCCCCAAGCCTAGAGGGAGACAGTCTGCATACCAGCGATCCTACATTGCAATACCTCCTTTCAATTGCGGGTCACTCCACCTTGCCAACACCTGCCATTGCGATTGCCCAGCAGCAGCGTCTCCCACGTTTGGAGACCACAACACCCACACCGGCCGGTCCAGCCTTTGAAGACACCGGTGGAGAAGTAGCTGCCACGGTTGCCCTCGCAACTTTCTTTATTCTGTCGCTGGAAAGAGCGCCGGAAACTGTCCAGATTGCATTTCGCACACCTATGACAGCCCACTCCGTTACTCAGTGCATTACTGAAGGCCGCCATCCACACTGCGAACGACTGTACCCGAGGCTCATTTCCGTTGAGCCCCAGCCTAGCAATGAATGGGGCACCTTCATAGCAGTGCCTGAGTGGGGTGCAGATGAACCACTTGTTGTATTTGATACGACGGCCATCGATCACAGGCTGTTCGTCAGTGCAGTCCCTAGGATTGCTACAAAAGACCAACTGTGCAGGTTTGCCGGCATCGATGATCCTCTTCAGGTTGCTGTCTATGCCTTTGGACACCCGGAGCCCATAGGTGATGACGAGGAAGTTGCGATCCTCACAGGCGGCTGCATCTTCTTCGTCGCTAGTGGTTCCCCTGGGAAAATAGGGTTCCCCTTCGGAGCAATGCTGACCACTCCTAGAGAATGGGCCCTAAACCCCAGATTCCCAGCCCCCGCAAGGGCTAAAAGATTCTGCTGTGTCATGAGCACAGGCTATCGTCTGATCCGGTGGGACGGCACGCCCATGCGTAATTACAGGGAATTTCTGTCTTCGCAGCTTGGGATCGCTGAAGAGCACCTCACTGTCCAAAGGATTCATCCGGACATTGAGGATGCAGTTATCAGGGGTTGGCCATGCCTAGCCGTTTTTGCTTGCACAGGTGAGTTCAATCGGCTTCCGGTGCCACCTGCATTGCCCAGACCTGCACAGACCTTGTCGGTCATAGATTGTAGGCCCTTACTTCAGGGTTTCTCTTGCATTGAAGTTGTCGATGGCAAATATTCCAGGACAGCCCTTGTCGAGGAGCTGTCTCACTTCATCCCTGAAGGCCATCAGGTCACCCTTGAGGGCGCCAGTCAGGATGCACAAGGAAACTTTCTGCTCGATGCAGGCAGACTACTCACAGCTAGTCTCGTTCCAGTCTCCTCTGATATCGAGGACAGGTCAGGCTCCTCACACTCAGGTTCAGAGGAAGGTCATGAATCCGAGCCTGATACTGATGATGAAGATCACGATCTCAACGAGCAGGGTGCTGCCAATCCACAGGAAGATGCACCCAGTTCGGGAACCTCAGCCACGGACCGCTCACGTAGCAGGTCTCCTCGCCGTAGTCTGCAAGGATCCGCCATTGCAGTCGAGGATCTGCTGTCCAAGCTTACGGCCAGGCTCACACTTCGCTCTGAGTATTCTTGTCGCCCTTCGATAGTCTGTAAAGTCAATTATTTCGGCTGGGATCTTCCCTGTCTGGGTTGGTCTATTTGTGAGAGTTATCCTGCTAGTCAAGACCCCCCACCCACAGAACTGCTTTGTCAGGCTCAACTGCAGCTTCAGCATGTTGCTAAGAGGCCAGCTGGTGTTGCTCGCATTTTGCAAACGGCTGATCGAGCTTTCTGTGTTGGAGCCAAAACGCACCAGCTTTCTGAGAATATTTTCGCAGGGTCAGGCAGACCATCCCCTCACCTGATTGCCTTACGCCAGGCGTATTATATGCTTGGAGACAGGTGGCCATTCGGTGAACAGGGCTTTCCTTTGCGTGACCCTTTGGAGACGACATCTTCATCCGAGCCATCTGATTCAGAAAGCATTGCCTGGGCGTCTGTGCTTGTCTTGGTTCCGAATTACGCTCCTGAACTTCTCACAATTGCCTTTCATTTTCCCTCGACGATAGCAGAAGGCCTGGCAGTGATACAGCAGGAGCGGGACCCAGGGCGCCGCAGAGATTTTCCGAATCTCTATCCCGCCATGCCACAGACGCTCGTCGGAGCTGGTGTTTTCGTCGCTACGCCACACTGGAGTGCGGCACATCGAATTGTCGCTGTTGACGCCACGCAATGGGACGGTCGTCTCTTTGC
The DNA here is from genome assembly GCA_905221615.1 of Symbiodinium sp. CCMP2592. Taxonomy (NCBI): domain Eukaryota; class Dinophyceae; order Suessiales; family Symbiodiniaceae; genus Symbiodinium; species Symbiodinium sp. CCMP2592. The sequence continues at coordinate 561,642 of CAJNDT010001035.1, forward strand.
AGCCTGCCTCCCTACCACAATCGACCTCCCAGGGTTGCGCAGGTTACTTGACGTGCCCGATGACAGTGCTGTCAACTTTTATTTCATGCAGGAGGCACAGCCTGTTGTAGAACATCAGGCCTTTCCGGTTGTTGCGGGTGCCACGATACTTGTTGTGCCTTTCGGAGTGCGCCCTCAGCTTGACATTTGTATCAATCATCTGTTTCAGCGTCCCAGTCTTTGGGCACCAGATTTCCTATTGCCCGACAATCCTCACCCTACTTATTGTGTCGTACTGGCAGATCAACAGGTTCTCTGTCAGTATTACGACACTCAGCCCACACGCTACCGTGAGCAACTTGCTGCTGCTATTGGCGTTGCCAGTCACAACCTAGCCATTTACCCGGCTAGGCCCCGGGTAGAGGACGTTGTCCTAGACGGCTACCACTGCAGGACTGCCATTGCAGCAGCAGACCTTTCTGCATGTTCACGTGATGCCAGAGATCACAACGTTCTTGTAGACTGCAGGTCCCTCCTCCATGGCTGGCGCACTTTCCGCGCTAAGAGAGGGCTTCTGTTAGTTGCAGACATCTCTGCCATGCTGCAACATTGTGTGCCACCAGATTGTGAGCTTGTGCTTCCTGATATCCCCCTTGGAGAAGCCATTTTCCGTGTCACACCAGGGCAGGTGCTTACAGCTCAGGCCACAATTCCTGTTGTTGTACGCCCGCCCCTTAGCAATCCTCGGCATTTAGCCTTTGTTGCATCAGGCGCTGCTGGTCCTGATGCTCTGGACGTTCATGCTGCCCCTTCCTCTGTTTCTGGCACTGTCACAGAGCCGAGTGGTGGTAGTTCTTCACAAACGCCTGGGCTCCCAGACGATGGGTCCGGGCCAAATGCTGTCGTTGAGACAGGAGTGCCTGCCACTGATGTACCGGCACGCACCACCGACAGTTTTGTAACGGTGCCCTTTCTTGTTCTGGCACCGGAATACCTGCCCGAAGTTCTCAGTGTTAGAGCCTCGCTTCCCAGAACAGTTCACTACATGCTTGCTCGTGTTGCAGCAGCCAGGTTGCCGGAACCCAGTCGTCGTTTTCCGAGACTTGTACCGGTTGCCTCACAGTCTTTCTCTGAATGGGGAACCATAGTCGCTGCCCCTGTTTGGGATACACTCGGGGTCATAGTCTGCTTCGACTGCCGAGTTGACAACCGTCTCTTCGCGCTTGATGTCCCTCCCAGGCTACGGCGGTCTGACATCCTTCTTTTGGCGGGTCTGTCAGCCTCAGCTGACGTTGATGTCTTTCACAACGACACGCCGTGGCCTCTCCCGGAGGAGACAGTGCTTGTGTTACATCTTGCAGACTTGCTTCTCCTTCTGCCGCGCAATCATGGTGTTGTCGTCACTGCCAGTCTTGCCGACATGTTACAAAGCACAGAAGGCTGGGCAGTAGATGCAGCTCTGCCTGGTGACAACCGAAACCACACGTGGGTGCTTGCAGATACGGCACATTTCTTGCACCTGGTGAGACGAGGACAGAGCATGTTTATCCGTCAAGAACTCGCAGTTCGCCTTGGTTGTTTCGCAGCACGTTTGATTTTACGCCCCGCTGCTCCCACTGTGCCGGACCACATGTATAGAGGTTCAGTGACCAAGGCCATCCTCGCTGCCACTGTTGCCGAGGTCGGGTTGACGTATACCTCTCCCCGGTCTCCCATTGTCTTTCTTGATCAGAGACCTCTGCTCCTCGGCCTCATCTGGACTTATGCCCCAGACAACCTTCTAGACGTTGCTGCTCTTGCCTTGCGCCACAGAGCTCGATGCCCGGTTGGCCATGTCCTTGGTATCGCCCGTAGAGGTAGGCCTGCCAGGCTTTTTGCTGCCCCAATAGAGGTTCAGGATGGTGAGGTTCTTATCCTTGAATACCTCACCCATGTGCAAGCTGCTGACGCTGACAGACCAGCACGTTCTGATGAACGTTCAGACTCTTCGTCAGACACGTCTGATTCCGATCCTGAGGATCTGTCAGGTCCCACCCGACAGAGGCTCCATGCCGTCCCAGTGACGCAGTGGGGCTCCCGAGGATACAATGCTACGGGCACGGCTGGCCGCTCCGATGCCGGCACTGGTAGTGCCCCGGAGGCTGCTTGTCACAGCCCCAGCCTGCCACATCCTTTCTTGCCAGACGGTTCCACACCTCTGCACAGTCGAGTAGCCAAGTGGTCGCACAGTCTTCAACTGCATGTCCTTCTCCAAGGCGCCTGTGCTTTCACCTCTGTCCTCCTGTGCCTTGCTTTATGGCTCTTGTTATGGTCTCAAGCAGAAAGGGTATGTGCCTTTGCCGGCTTGTTTTTGGTTGTGAAATACCATTCCATGCGGGCTCTGATGTGTGGCATTTTGCTAGTCGCTCTCGCTCAAGCTTCGCCTGCCTATGCCATGCCCTCTGGCCCTCTAGATGCAGGAGAGCCAACAGCAATTGCGAAACACGGTCTCGGTTGCCCAACTGGAGATTTTTTCACTTGCGCCAGACCGTTGCCCACCCCAGCCAGGAATTTTCGTTTCTGTCCAGGGGAGTCGATTATATCCCCCACCTGGGATTCCCTGCTCGCTTCCTCTTCAGTCGAAGATGATCTCTTTCTCTTTGACTTTCAAACAGACCGCACGCTTCTAGAAAGCAGTGCCCGTCACTATCATGTTGAGCTTGATGCTCTGGCATGCTTACTTGTGACAGAAGAACTGCAGGCCGAACAGAGCAGGCTCGCAAGATCTCCCTGCCGCATACAGCTTGTTGAGGCTGTTCCAATTTCGGATCATCAAAAGGCGAGCCTTGAACTCCTCGATATCCTGCCGCCTCCGGCTCCAGCAGATCAGCTTGATTGGCTAGACAACGACATCAGTCATCTTTTGACTGATCTGCATGTTCCGTTGCACATCCGCACCTCCTTTGTTAACATAGGGGTTTGGGATGTTGAGGCCCACCTCTGTCCAGACCATCTTGAGATATACTCAGATGGATCAGCAACCAGCGGTCTCAGCGATGCCGGCCCGTGTTCCTGGGCTTTCACAGTTTGGGCCTCTTGTCGGGGCCGTCTACTCCTTGTCGGGCATGCTTCGGCTGCAGCTGTCCCTGAAGGCACTCCCTTTCATCTAGGCGAAACAGAACAGACAGCCCTAACAGGGGAATTGCTTGGGTTGTGTTGGTCTTTGGCGTGGTCCGCAGAGTTTGCACCTAGTTGGAAGTTGCCTGTTTGGCATTACTATGATGCCATTGGAGCTGGGGCCGGCACTTTTGGGCATTGTGCTGCACCACTGTTTAAGTCATCGCCTTATGCTCCTCTCTACGAACTTGCCACTGTCCTAAGACAAGTTGTAAGCAGTCGTGTTGTTCTCCATCACGACCATGTTGCAGGTCACTCCGGCCACATCGGCAATGAACTAGCCGATCAACTTGCAAAAAAGGCCCGTCGCACTCCGGAGAGCCCTCTTGAGCTTTGTCTGCCAGCTTGGGTTGCTCATCTAGCGGGTCACCCACTCCGTTTCTGGGCCTGGGTATGTCACCCCGTACACACCGATATTCCCAGTCTTTATTCTTTCGAATCAGAATCCCTGCGGATGCAAAGCCACTGTGGCGACATTTGGAAAGCCCCCACACAAGGGACCCATCATTGTCAAGATGCAGGGGGTGACACTGCCTTTGGCCTTTGTCTCCTATCCTTCAATGTCCTCACCCTCCTTGATAAGAATCCGAAAGGAGCTACTCCTGCTCCTCCCTGCGTTGAGGTCGGTATGCGGATCCAGGGCCGAAAGGCCGCCCTCAAACAGATGTTGAAAGACCATTCTCCTCACATTGTCGGTCTTCAGGAGACCAGGCTTCCTGCCAGTGAGACGCAGTCAGATCCGGATTTCTTCATCTTCTCCGCGCAAGCAGATGCACACGGAGGTGGTGGCTGTGCCCTGTGGGTTTCTCGGAAACAGCCATACGCCTGCCAACAGGGAAAGCCTCTCTACTTTGAGGCCTCTCATTTCACTGTTGTTTCATGCTCGCCGCGGCATTTGACTGCCGCCGTTGCCACACCACATCTTCGTCTCTTCTTGTGTGTGTTGCACGCCCCTTCTCTGTTCTCTGCGGATCCAACAGCGGCAGCCGTGTTCTGGAACGCGCGTGCTCAGGAGGTCGCTTCCAGGCCTGATGGATGTGAAGTGATAGGCCTCGTTGACGCCAACGCCAGAGTCGGCGATTGTGAGTCTGACTCCATCGGAGCCCTTCACCCTGAAGAGGAAGGCCAAGCTGGCCGGCTTTTTCACGACTTTCTGTCTCGAGTTGACCTTTGCGCGCCATCTACTTTTGCAACACACCATCACGGTGAATCAGGCACCTGGCGCGCACCGCATGGTCAGTGGCACAGGATAGATTACGTACTTGTCCCTTGCAGCTGGCGTGCCTTCAACCCTATTTCTTCAGTTATTACTGAGTTTGAAGTTCTGCAGCTTCGGGATGACCATCGACCTGTCAAACTGCATTGCGCCTTCTCCCGGAAGGCCCCACCAGCCTTTTACTCCAGTACCTCCCGCAAAGCTGTCCGACCAGACAGGCCATACGACAAACTCTCCGCTTCGGTCGCGGCCCAGGCCTTTGGTCGGATACCGTGGCAGTCTTGGTCTCTTGACGTTGACACGCATTTCGAGACTTTGTCTGCAGCTTGGTGTCACACCGGTTTGAGTCTTGCACCTCCAACCTCGCGTCGTCCTCAGCAGCCCTATGTCAATCCCAGCACCCTCGAGATCGTCGCTTTTCGCAAGAGTTTGCAGGCATATCTTCGCGAGGGCAGAGCTGAGGCCAGACGGAGAATGATGTTGTTAGGCTTCGCTGCTCTTGTGCTTAACTGCCGCCACGATTCTTTCACAGAGCAGGCCCGTTGGAATGCAGACCAGTGGTTCATAGACATTGACTACAGTGATGCTTTTGCAGTTGCCCTCTTTCGCTGGTGGGGCAATCGATTGCGAGACACTGTAGCTGCCGACAAACGAGCCTACTTACAGGGCTTGGTAGACGATGCTTCTAGGGTTGGTCTAGGCCGTCCTAAGGACCTTTATTCAGCGATTAGGAAAGCATTTCCTGCTGCCAAGTCCGCACGTCGCAGCTCGCTTGCCCCCTTGCCGATGCTCTTAGACAAGAATGGGATTCCAGTGAATGACCCTGCGGCAAGGGATGAATGCTGGCGACAACATTTTGCTGATCAAGAGGCAGGTGTCCTTGTGACTGAGAAGGCTTATGTCGCCACCGCTCAGGCCCAGCGATCATTTCCCAAAGGGGTTTTTGACCTCGATGCCATCCCAAATTTGGCCACGGTTGAACAGGTGCTACTGGGCCTAAAAAATGGGAAGGCTGCTGGAGCTGATAGACTCACTTCCGAATTGCTAAAGCTGGCGCCCACCAATTCGGCCCGACGCCTCCTGCCAATCATCATGAAGACTACTATGTCTTTAAGGGAACCCGTCTCTTGGCGCGGCGGCGACCTCATTTTATTAGCGAAACGCGCCGGTCAGAACATTACCTGCGATGGATTCAGATCCATCCTCATTGCCAGCATTGCTGGCAAGGCATATCATCGCTGTGTCAGACTTCAGATCCTGCCCTTTTTACAAGGGACGCAGCCTGCCCTGATGGCAGGGGCCGTTGAAGGTATAGGCATCGAAGTCCCAGCCCTTGCTGTCAAGTCGTTCCAGCTTTGGCAGCAGGGTTTGCGCCTTCCTTGGGCCGTCATCTACTTTGATTTGCAAGCGGCCTACTATCAGGTGCTTAGGCAACTAGTCGTACGACATTCTGGCTCCGATGCAGCTCTGCTTGATCTCCTGCGTCGGTTAGATGTGCCTGCCCATGCCGTGCATGAACTGTATGCCAAGCTTGAAAAACTTGCCACTCTTCCCAGCCTTGGAGCTAATGCTCACCTCCAATCGGTTGTGTCTGATGTCCTTTCTGGAACCTGGTTCAGACTGGACGGCCGAGCGTGCCTCACAATAACCTCTCGTGGTACGAGACCAGGAGATCCACTTGCTGATGCTCTGTTTTCTCTGACACTTTCGGCCTACCTGAAGTCAGCCCTAGCACAATTAGCCCAGGCTGATCTGCTAGCGGATGTGGACTGCCCTGCAGACTCCCCATTCTGGGCGGAGTCCTCTGGACCTGTTATCGGAGCCCCGTCTTGGGCAGACGATTACGCACTCCCTCAAACAGGTCCCACTGCTGACATTCTTCTTCAAAGAGTGACTGCCAGTGTCCGTATCATGGTAGGTCATGCACGAACATTGGGTATGACCATCAAGTTCGGGCCTGAAAAGACCGCCGCCCTCGTTTCCTCTGCAGTCGATAGGCAGCGACATCCTGCCATCCAGCAGACCCCAGAAGGAGATTTCTTTCTGCCTGTCAACGACACTTTGGGCGACAAGCTTCACCACCTCCCCATTGTTGAAGCATACAAGCATCTGGGGGGAATCACCACATCCAACGGGTCGCCCGCGCCTGACTTGCACTTCCGTTTCGCAAAGGCATCGGGCTTTGTCCGGCCCTTGAGCTACCGTTTGTTTAGCTCGAACAAGTTCAGTCTTGCCGTGCGCAGGACGCTGCTGCGCTCTTTGACCCTTTCCAAGTACGTACACACAGGGGCAGCACTAATCCTCAATGCCGCCATTCATCAGCGACAATGGGATAGGCAGTACATTGCGCTTTGGCGTCATCTCTGCAGGCGCACTTCAGATTCCAGACAGGAACATCCGTACAAAGTGCTGCACATCGCCAAGGCTTCCCCTCCTCCTCTCGCGTTGGCCAAAGCTAGAGCACAGTTCCTGCGCAGGCTCTTTGAGAGAGGGCCTAAGGCCCTATTGCGTATCCTGTATGCGCACTGGCGTCAACATCCTGCGTCATCTTGGCTTTGCCAGATTCAGTCCGATGTTGTCTATATCAAACAGTACTGCAAAGATCTGGATCTGTTTCTGCCCTCTGGTCAGGAAGTGCACTGCCTCCTGGAGGCCACTGTCGACTCCCCGTCCTGGTGGCCGAAGCAGGTTGCCAAAGCTGAGCGTGTCTTCCAAGCCGATTTGCAGCAGTGGCTGATTGGTTTTGCCCAAAGCCCCCACAGAGTGGATGTCCTTCCCAAAGAACATGTCTGCCAGGTGTGTGGCTCAGCATTCCAGCTGCGTAAACATCTGCATCTGCACATGGCCAAGGCTCACTGTATGTACAGCCCTGCCAGACATTATGCTCTGTCTCCCGCCTGCATTGTGTGCCATAGGTGGTACGGGACTATCAAACAAAGCCAGCAGCACCTCAAGCATTCGCCCAAATGCTTATCGGCAGCGGTCCACCTTGTGCCTCCTCTTTCGTACAGCCAGATCCTTGAGCTAGAAGCCCCTGAAAAACAGCAGGCCGCTCGGATCAGTAAGGGTGTTTGGCAGGGATTTACCGCACGGCCTCCACCAGCCAAGGCCCTTGTTGTCTTTGGACCTCCCCTCCCCACTGCCGACGAACGTCTTGCCGGAGAGGATGAAGAGTCCATCACCCTCGCACAGCTCTCCCAGGTCTTTCGACCCTCTGCTACCAATGTGGAATGGATTTCTCTCCACTTGGCCGGAGCCAGCAAGGAGGGGACACGTGCACATACGAGGCGTTTTTGGCAGTGTAGACCAGTCTTGTTTCACTCGAATTCATGCTAGGAATTTTGGGACGCGCCCTACCAAGGGCTCGACAGTCCACACAGAACAGAACAGAATACTATTGTGGGGCTTCATCATTATACTTATAGTATAGTGGGCTCAAACCCTTTTCTAAACATAAAAGCCCCTATATTAGCTGGTTGAAAATGAAAGCACCACAGCGCCACATCTTCAGATTCGTGTCCTAGGTTCCTGCGTTGCCTCATCACAATAAGGATGCCCTTTTTTGCTACTATTCGGGTTTAAGAAAGCCATCCTAGAATAAAAGGGCAAAGGGGTACTACTCAGGAACCTAGTGTCCTAAAGCAATCCATAGACCCCAGTCCCTTGACACCCTACTGTAGACGAGCCTCAAATCAAGCTACTTAGAGGATCATGGGACTTAGTAAGTAGGGTTACAATTAAAGTAACTACAGTTATAATTACTTAAAATCCCAATAAAGCTACTTATAGCCCTACTTACTACGTCGTGGCCTCAGCGTCCCCCTGAAGAAGGTCGGAATGTCTTCGAGACCGTATAGCTCGGCAAAGAGTGTTGAGTCCCGGTTCGGCAAGACCTGAAGACGCCACGAGAGATTAGACTGCATCCAGGCATTACAACCAAAAGGAGGAGTTTGCAAAACTAACTAAATCAACATCTAAATGAACTAGCGCATATGTCTATATACATCTTGTATACTATATGTTTGCTCATGTGTACCTCTATTAGTCTCGCCAACTGGTGGTCGTCTCTCCTGACATCCAAAAAAGATGAAACCCGAGGGGAACCGCTTAGCCAGATCCTTGGGCCTCTGCCCGGGTCCTGGCTTTTTTCACTTCGGATCTCCAGTGTGTTGTTTGAGGGTGAAGCTTTAGGCCCAGAACCTGAACACAATCGGGCGAAAGCGCTCCAAGCGACATCCAGAGCGAAAGAATTGTTGATGATGATGGGCTTGGCCTGTCGCATTTCGGGCAAGCAGAGAGTGCGGAAAAGAAGACCGGGACCAGTGTTCAGGTCTGCAGGGTGGTACTTGGTGGTATGCAGACTGAATGTAAGGTCTCATGTGAGGAGGACTAGGCCTTTTTAGCCCGACAAGTCTACATACTTTCCCGCACGAACCGGGCTTTGAGCAAAGGGCACCGCTTCTATACATGCTCTACATGTATGTCCGTGTGTGTGTCATTCCGTGTACATATATGCACGTATGGATGCATGTCTATAACTATGTATGTACATGGGACGCCGGAAAGTAGTTCGGCAGGTGGGTGGGAAGGTGAGATGGTGGGTAGGTCGGTGGGGACGTACGCTCAGCAGGTAGGCAGGCAGACCGGCAGGCAGGCAAGCAAAAGGTGTAACAATATGAAGAAAGACGTACATGTGTACATGCCGGTACATAGATACGTACATGCGTACACATAACCACAGACTCTTATATGCATACACATAGATAGAAGTAACATATGCACACACAGAGATGTGCCCATGTACACATCTCTGTGTGCATATACATATTTGTCTGCACATAGATACACATTATGTATGTATGTATGATTATGTATGTACATGTGTGCATGTATGGGTGTGTGTATATATATATATAGATAGATAAATACACGCGATGTATGCATACATGTATGTGAAAATCGTATGTCCGTATGTATGTATGCAAGCATGCATGCATGCATTCGTTAACGAATGAATGAATGCATGATTGATGAAAGACTTTATGAACCGATGTATGCATGTAGTTGCATATATACATATATATATATATATATATATGCATGTGTATACACATACATACAGAAAAACAAACATGTAAGTGCACGCAAACATGATATCTTTATCTGTACCTGAACACACTGAACGTCCACGTAGATCTAGATCTCTCTCTCTCTCTCTGTATATATATATATATATATATACACACATATTTATACACATATGATTAGTCACATGCATATATATATATATATATATATACAGCAAATAAAAACAATACAAAACTCATGTACACACACATCTATATATATATATATATATATGTATACACACACATTCTTGCTTATATCCGAAAAGCTATGCTAATGCTGGTGAATATACTTACAAACACACACACACACACACACACATGCATGACGTGTATGTGTGCCGAACAGAAGAAAAGATGTAGGCGAGACCGCGAGCCTGTGCCAAAAGATCGACCCCGGCCACCTCTTGCAGCTTCCCATCTTCCTCGCGGTTTTTTCTTTGAGGTCAGCGTAACCCGTTCCAGGCGTAGGGCTTGGGCTTCAGGTATTTAGCGTTCAGGGTTGGGGGGTTTTAAGGTCTTTGCGCTTTTCTGCTTTACGGGGTCCGCCGTGAGTTCACAGACTCGGCTTCGGGCTCCATGGACGTAACATGGCACGGTGCAACACTGGAGAACCTGACAAGCAGGGTAGCAAACTGCTCGAAAGGGACTCGAGAATCTGACAAATAGGTAGCAAACACCTCGGAAGGGACTCGAGAATCTAACAAACCGATCGCAAGGGACTGGAGAATGTGACAAACAGGTAGCAAACTGCTCGAAAGGGACGAGAGAATCCGACAAACAGGTTGCAAACCGCTCGGTTGGGACGAAAGAACTGACAAGCAGGTAGCAAACCGCTCTAAAGGAAGTAGATAATCTGACAAACAGGTAGCAAGTCGCTCGAAAGAGACTAGAGACTCTGACAGACAAGCAGCAAACCGCTCGAAAAGGGCTAGAGAATCTGACAAACAGGTAGCAAACCGAAAGCGACTAGAGAATCTGACAGACAGGTAGCAAACCGCGCAGCAAACCGCTGGAAACGGACTAGAGAACCTGCCAAGCAGGTAGCAAACCGTTCGACAGGGACTGGCGAATTGACAAGCAGGAAGCAAACCGTTCGAAAGGGACTAGAGAATCTAACAGACAGCTAGCAAACCGCTCGAAAGTCACGAGAGAATCTGATAAACAGGTAGCAAACCGCTCGACTGGGTATCTTCTGATATACTGCTTGGAAACGAGAATAAGGAGCCCCTTTAAGAAATGTTAAGAAGTGTTTAGGCCCATGTATTAATTATCAAGCAGTGGCAGAGCTCCTTCCAACGTGCAGCGTTCTGGGATGCAACGAGCACGCCTCTCTTCAGGGCTTCGGCTTCCACGCAATCGCAAATCCAAAAGCCGGCCCCTCAACCCCAACCCTCAAACTTAACCCTCAACCCGCCTAACCTGAAATGCTAAGTCCCAAAGACCTCATATCATATGGGTGGTTGTCAAAATGAGGGTCCCTTTTTGGGTCCTTATTATGATACGGCACCTAATATTTAGGCTACCCAACAAGAGACCATAATTTTGACAACCACCCATAATATAGGACTTTCCGAACATTAGGGGTACCATATTTGGGGGTCCTTATAATAAGGATCCTATTGTTTAGGGTACTATATTAGGGTCCCCTATTTTCGGAAACTCCCATTTCCCTTTACCCTGAACCCCAAGCCCGACACAGGAGGGACCTGCAGTTCTCAGCTCATGGAGATCTCAGAGTCTGAGGGCACCCGGCCGTTTTATCATGGTGGAAGAGGCGGTTTAGGGTTATATAAGGGTTTTCAGGGCTTAGGGGTTTTTAGGGTTTAGGGTTAAGGGTTTTGAGGGTTGAGGGTTTAGGGGCTTTTAGGGTTTAGGGTTAAGGGTTTTGAGGGTTGAGGGTTAAGGGGCTTTTAGGGTTTAGGGTTAGCAGCACCCCATACTTAGACCCTTAGTCAGCAAATAAACGGGGACAGTTTTTAGAGCACAAGGTTTAGAAACAAATGAAGACGTGCACCTTTGAAGTCATCAGGAGCACTCCGAATAAGACGAACAGCAACGATCAGATCGCGCACATCCTGAAAGCGTGGGTTGGGAAAAGGGCTCAGAGGCCCTCAACTCTCCACCTCAAGGCTTGCACCGTATTCTTCATGTAGTGGCCTTCTCAAGAATGCTTCATACAAGGTTTTGAGCAGCCTGTAGAGTTTAATGTTTACGAGCAACTACAAGGCATAAGTTCTGGGCTGAAGTAAGACGAGTATACAACATGCCATAATTATCAGCCTCTGAAGCCAGCATATACACTTTCCGAAGCACAGCATGTGCAGTCATACATAAACCGATAGGCACATGTGGCCAATCAGCATACACGACAAGCAAATACACATGCATGCACCGCCAATCTAGAAACAGACAGACACCTGCAGACAGGCACCCGCGGACAGACACGCACACAAACACATCAGACACACACACACACACACACACACACACACACACATGCAGGGTGTGCACAAACAGACAGGGGTGCGGACTTCATGCTGAACCCCACCTCGTGGAGACCAGCTGAACTTGTAGCCGATGGGGTTGGTTCCAGCGACCTCGCGACACTCTTCCGAAACCTTTATCTTGTTAAAACTGTGGGGCAGGAACTCATGTGCTTCCGTTCGCAGACCTATCTCAAACATTTCACTGCTTCTACAGCCCATGCCCCTCCCACATGAGGAAACAAGTCGCATCCTAAAGGCGACATCCCCTCGATCCGCGAAACTTTTGACCCTCAGCCTCCTTATAGAACCCTTATGGGGCCTATAGGACCCTTTTAGAACCCTTATAGAACCCCCTCCCAAGGGAGCGCGCCTCGGGAGCAGGGAGGCCGCCGCAGAGGGATGCGAAACGCATGATCTCACTCCCAACGCTGCGAGCCGTGTCCTTGGTTTAGGGTTTAGGGTTTAGGGCTCTGAGGCTGTGGTCGATTTGGGACTCATATGCGTGGTTGTGAAAACTACGGTCCCGTTTTGGGTCCCTATTAAACACGGCACCTATTGTTATTTCTTGTACCCAAAAAGGGGACCTTGATTTTGACGGTGCGGCTTGTGGTTTTCGGAGGTCAGTCGGAGTTTACAAGATTTGGCCTGTTTTCGGGGAGAGGGTGAGGAGGATTGGGAGCCCAAGATTGTTTCGGTGCTCTCCAGCCGTGTCCTCCAATCCTTCGCAATCGCTTGCTAGTCCTTTTCGCTCCTGTGTCCCCAACGTGCCTTAGCCTCTTTCGGGCGCCGTCTGATGCTGCTGGAGGAGAGAAAGCGCTTTCGTTCGCTTCGAGCCACGTGGATGTCTTTGAATTGAAAAGATGTTGCTCCTTTCGGGCGGTGTGCTCCTTTAGTCGACAGCCACGTTCGCATGGTTTGAGCCTGTTTGTCACATGCACTACTGTTGTCCCTCTTCAGCGTTGCTCGGGCTGTGTTAAGTTCCCGCTTCTACAACGCTCTCACCCCTTTTTCAGTGTCTTGCCTGTTTCAGTGGTCTGCTATGGTCTGCTACTGTCATTCGAAGGCTTCCGTCGCTTTCAAGCGTTTTGCCCCGTTTAACCGAATGTGCAAATCACTTTCGACAAACTTGCCGTCTTTCCGAAAATCTCTCGTCCTTTCGTGCATCTTTTTGGAGCGATTAAGAATGTGCCAGAGCCAGCTCAACGCTCTGCGGAACCAGAGCAACAGAAGATAACAGGTGAACCCACACCCGTTGTGTAAAGAGAATCTGCGGGAAGCTCTGGACCCTAAAGCTTATGGGTGAGGTACGCTGGAATCTGCAAGGACCCATCAAACACATAACCACCACAAACATCTCCAACGGTTCTGCGGGTTGGGGCTCTTGGGGCCAAGGGCTTTGGCTCCAGGGACTAGGCTTAGGAAGACATGAAGAGCCATGTGTGCGGCAGAAATAGGAAACACACGGAGGCAAGCAGTACATACGCAATGCAAGAATGGTGGCCCCATATTTGGACTTTCGTTAGTCGTATGGTGCGGTGTGATACTTACTGGCCCAAAACCCAAAAAAATACAAGTTGAAACATTCAGAATCGACAACTTTCCAGAACCCCAAAAGTTGAAAAGTTGAGTTTACAGCCAATAATGGATAACAGCTAACTGAATCAGTGCCGGTGTCAGCAGGTTTTCAACAACTGGTGACTTGATGTGACTTGATTCGCTGGCAACCACTGTACAAACATGGTTACTTGCCTACCCAAGCCCCTTTTGCCTCCGAAACTGCTTCACCGTTCTTCTCTCGGAAGCTTCAAGCAGCCAAAGACTCGACCATGCTCATGGCGCTGAGATGGTCAATGCCCGGGTCGAGACCCACCTGCAGCTCTAGTGTTCGTCTGGCTCCTCCTCCTCTCCTCCTCCGTCTGCAGAACCCAAAACCTAACACCAATGCCAACATCAAAGCCCACATCCGCCCCACATCCATATCATCGTCATCGTCAATACCACCATCACCGTCACCATCAGCATCCTCATCTTCATCCTCATACGACTATTGCTACTACGACGACGACGGCGGGGCTGCTGCTGCTGCTGCTGCTGCTGCTCCTGCTTGCCGACGACGACGACAAGGACGACGGGATAAAGACATGAAGGTGTTGAAACACTCTTGGAACGTGATTGAAGGCTTTGAATCGAATGTCAAGTCCATCGATACTTCGTTTGCTTGAACCGCATTTAGAATTTGAGTCTGCGCCTTTTGATCCAGATGACCTTTCCAAAGACCGACGCACAACTGAAGACATCTGAAACAAACCAAGACGTATCAAACTTGAACCAGTATCAACTCGTTTGGACATTCTGTTGGAATTTAGATCGACCCAGGCGCCAAATTTCAAGTCCTGACAGTCTGCCTCCCACTCCCCAAAAAAGCGCCGAGCCCTCAACCCTAAACCCTTAAACCCTAAGGCACCTCGTTCAAGATAAGCACGCCCGCTTGTTCGGCTTCGTCGTTCAAGGCCTCGCCATGTCTAGGTCGCGCTCACTTACGAAACTACTATTTAGAAGGGGCCCCCACCCTGTAATAGTGGTAAAATAGGAATATAATAGGGCCCGAATATAATCCTTATACAGGGTGGGGGCAGCTTCCAAATACTATCCTACATCCAAGTGCTTAATGGCTTGATTGTCGGGTCCTCCGAACCCTTGTAATTAACTTCGATACAAGCCTGGGGAAAACCATTACAAAACACTAGAACAACACAACAACCACCCATAAAAGCTCCAACATCCTTCTAGATTCATATAAACCCTATATACAAAACCCTACACCCGCGGTCGTTGCCTTCATCTCGGGGCTCACATAGGAGGCCGTCACCATGGACACGCCGTGGCGGATGGCCAGCCCTGCCAAAAAGAGAAAATAGGCACAAAGTCAGCCAGCCCTCTGAAAAGAGAGCCAGAACAAAAAGTCTGAATTTAGCGTATGTAGACTTTGTCAAGGGGTGAAAATCTTAGTATTCGGTGATTATCCATGCTTTCAGGGCTCAGGACATCGGGATCTGCGGGTCTGCAGGGCAGGGATCGAGAAGGCTCCAGTCTCCACCGAGCATGCTATAGTCTAGCAGCCAAGTGCTAGGGCCAGGGGTCTAGAGTTTAATGTTTAGGGTGGATGAGCAAGGCGATAGCTTCTCCACCGATGCATGCAGGCCACGTGCCACGCCAACATGCAGCGTCGCCGGCAGCAGCGACACCACCAAGTCGGACCCTCGCTAGTGGTGCGGCTGGGTGACATGTCATCATTTGTTTTTGCAATTGGGATTGTGGGGGGCCGGGGTCATCTACATAGCCGTATCGTTTGGGACAGACGACATGCTCTTTGTCTGTATGTGTGCGAGAATAGGTATGCATGTGTGGCACACCAAAGAAAATCTACGGAAGGGGGGGAGGCTTTTACCGAGGTGATGGACATGTGTGTGTGTGTGTGTGTGTGTGTGTGTGTGTGTGTGCGTACGTGCGACACGATTCCCATCGACAGGAACATCTGTATAGACACAGCACACACAATCACACAGATAAATGTAGGTCCTCGCGTACATATATATATATATATATGTATGTATACTGTATATTTATATTTGTATTTATTTATCTATTATAACTATACTGTATGTAGATATATTTGTTAGACTAGAAAAAGTTGTAGTATGTAATTCTGTTATAAAATATGTGTAGATATGTATACATATCTATCTTATATATATATATATAATATAATATGATATAATATAATATAATATAATATAATATAATATAATATAATATAATATAATATAATATAATATATAATAAAATATAATATATATATATATATATATATATATATATATATATATGTATATGTATATACATATATGCACATGCATACATCGTACTGGGTATGAATCAAGATATGAGGAGCATGAATATGAACCGAAAGAGCCTGCAACAAGGGCATCCAGCTTGGATTGAGCCGCGGCATCACCTGCGTTGGCGGCTGCCACATCAAGCACCTGGTGGATCCCAGAGACTCTACCAATATCCCGTAATTAAGGAATATGCCTTAAATCATATTGGGGATCCTACTATACTTTAAAGTCTATTCCCAATTAAGGGATATTGGAGTCTCTGGGATTCCCGCTTGGCGGGTTGCTTAGAGAATTTTACGTTTTCAGGGTTCAGGGTTGCTGGTTTCAGGTCTAGGGCTTGAGAGAGGTGTAAAGTTTCTTTCAGGCTTCATGCACAGATAGGTCTTGAGACTTGGGATGCAGCAACCGGATCTGAGATGCAGGATGCAAAACTTGGCTTAGAGCGCAGAGAGACTGTGTCACGGCACGGGCAACCTATACCACCCGCCAACTGCGCAGGTCATCACATGTAACTACGACACCTTAATTATTATCCCACAAACCCTCACAAACAATCCAGCCTCCTACCACATGCCCCTGTTAGAGAAAACCCTTGTCACAGTGAGCTGCCTCGGGCTGCAATCGCGTCGATGCACCTGGTGAGGGCCCAAGACCTATCTATTTGCAATAGCCTGCACCTAGACCCCCGAAAGTAGGAAAACAAATGGCCCAAAACCTATAAAAGGCTATTATTCTACATACTTTTGGGGTCCAGGCAGTTGCAAAAGGTAGAGCAGTACTAGTAACAAAGAAACGAGAAACCCCAGCATCTCACACTAGTCACTAGTAAGGAGTTCAGCGCCGCGGCTTGTAGGTTCCAGGTACATCCCGTCTTCGACCGAAACTAGGATACCCAGTAACCTAAGAATAAAAAGGCCTCTCTTTTTGGTATTGGGTAACTTTATAAGGAGCCTAGGACTACAAAAAGGGAATAAGGGTACTACTGCGCATCCTAGGAAACCATGAGTCCCTACATCCGGGATAAGGGTCCCGTTTTGAGGTTACCCGGAGCCCCACGTCGATGGAGCCCGGGTACCCTTATTCCGACTATTGGGGCCCGAAAAAATGGGGGCAAAAGGGCAAACCTCAGGAACCTACACTATGACCATGAGAAGTAGAAGGCTGTGATGGGGGTAGGTAGCGACGGCTGCACCGAGAAAACTGTGGGCATTTGTGTGGTTTCGAAAATCTTCGTGCATGCAAGAACATCTTCCAACACCAAGCTATGAAACTTTACACACTACTAGCCCTACTATAATTATACACTAAGACTTTAACCTGAAGCTCTGAAACCCTACATCCTTAACTTGATGCCCTGTGCCCTAACCAGCGGCACCCCGGCGGCACCCTAAACCACACAGCTCCTGACCTGGGATCTGATTCAGTGGGTCGAAGTCGCTCTTGAGGTAGCTGGCCACCTGCAAGGAGGGCCAATCGGGTTCTGATATCGGGATCCTATGAGGGCTCTATAAGACTACTGCTACTGAAGGGCTCACATGAGCGGTTTGGGGGTCACAGGTCGCGGGGCTGGTCATGTCCGCTACACGCCCTAATGCAGATGAGACGCCACCAGCGCCACGTTTGGGCGTCGCAAGAGCCTCTGCGAAAAGCGTGCTCTACGGCGCAAACATGACAGCGGCACGGAAGAAATACTGCGACGAGACGATCACCAGTTTACAACTGTCAACCCCCGCGACCACCGCCGCCACCACCTCTCCTAGCCGGTGGATGATAACGACAGAGAGAACACTACATCATATTATCATATCGACTACTTTATCGATGCAGACGCGCGAGCAGGTGAGAGGTTTCACGAGTCCGACATAGCGAGAGGTGCACTAAACCCAAAGCCCTACCTCGAAACCGAAACCCTAAATCGACGCGAACCCCGGGAAGCTTGCAGCGGCCTTTCGACAAAGGGAGAAGCGACGTGGCCGGCGCCCAGGAGCAAGACCTTCCTGGGGTCTTAATGGGCTAAGGGCTCGGGCTGCTTCTATGATTTACCTTCAGTCTCCAGCGCAGTTCCCTTTCTTGGTTTAACCGCCTTTATGTAGTAAGGATCCCTGAAAGGAACTGCAACGGAGACTATAGGCAGGGGTTGAACAAAAAGGTGACTGGCAATTTGGTTTCCATGCTTGGGCTTGATCGCACTTGTAAGGGCGCCCGCGTCTGCTGGCGAGCACTCAACATCTGAAGTCCCCGAAAGGACCCGAACCCTCAGGATAATCCTCAGGGCATGAGAGTTTCACAAATACAGGGCACTCCCTTGCCGTCCTGTGTCCTATAGACCCTTTAAAAGGAACAGCTCAAGGAATCAACATCCAATTACTACCAGCCACAAAAACGTTTCCAAAGGACACCCAGGCACTTCTCCACCTGTGCAAGCGCGATTCTGAGGGCCTACAAGGTTTACGGATTGCCCTGGAAGGGCGCATAAGCCAGCTTATCTTGTCGTGACAACGTCGTGGCGAGTGCTTCGTACGATGCCTGAGAATGGAAGGCCTTTCCTTCCTTCCATCCCACCCCTCCGGTTTAGGGTTTAGGGTTTAGGGTTTATATAGGGTTTAGGGTTTAGGGAGGGGCGATGTTCCTTCTAGAGCTTATAGGCCTACAAACTCATGCCACAATGCCGGTCTGACGTGGGTGCTACGGCTGTGGAGGCTGGCTTGCATCGACTGTGAGGCATACAGTATGCGCCACCCAGCCACTGTTGGTAGGAGAAAGGAATGCCTTGAGTTTACGCTTTATAGGATTTAGGGTTGAAGGTTTGGGGTCGACCACGCCATGTTGGGACATGTGGGCGTTTAGAGGTTTAAATGGCCCCTGAAGTCCGCTTGCACTGCACCGATCCAACAGCCATCGGTGGCATGTTTTCGTACCATCTAAATACATAATAAATCAGATGAATAAATACATAAACAAATGTGTATATTTATGTGTATATATATATACCTGGGGCCTTGGGCGCCCTATTATTATTGGTTATTCTTATAGAACCCGGTTATATACTTGGCGACCAATTATTATTAGATGCCAAGGACGCACGCCCGTAAATCTCGAAGTGCCGGATGGCAAGGTTGAGGGCTTGGAAGTACTATCCCCGGAGACCCTGAAGATCCATTTGATGCCGAACACCGAAGCCTTTGATGTATATAGGAGCAATCAAGTCCGTGGGAGAACACCGTATTAAATCCCGAATGCATAGAACTGAGCCTTTTCATACCCTCGACACCAAGTCATACCCCAAAGAAAGCGATCATAAATCCACAATTGAAGTATCAGAACCTACTGAGATCCCTGGGCCCCTAGGCCTTAAAGACATTGCTGCTCATTCTCCGGGGCATACACACATTACTGAGGAACCCAGCTCATACAGTTAATGAGAGAAACCATCCAACTTCAACCCAAAGATCCGTGCACTCTTTGCCACATGTCGCTTTCGACTTCATCTTCATCGCTCGGTCGAGGCTGGATAAGGGCTCTAGGGATTGATATTCCAAGGTTTCTTCGGGCTTGTGCAACTTCAGGCTAGATCTGCTAGACTGCAAATGAGTAGGGACTGAAGCTGAGCAAGGGGGTGCTAACGTTCCAACGCCAGGCAGAAGCTGCTCATCAAGCTCTTCGGTGGTGGCTTTGCACTACCTTGGCGAGTGCGCTCCCCTCCATATAGGGAGTCTGGGGTCATGTGTTGGCATACAGCGAGTCTGATCCATATCTCTCTTCATAAAGCCATTTCGGCCTCATTTTGAGTCTTCCTTTTCTGTTGGCCGCGCGATGGTTGACTTTTCGAAGGTGCCACAACAGTGGGATGACATCGCCACGTTGAGACGACGTTGTCAGAAGGGCAGGTCTTTGATGGTATCTACCACGAAAGATATCAAACAAGTCCTGGGAAACATCAAGAATGTGTCGGAAAACTATGAAATCCTTCGACCTTTGGTTCTGTGCATGTCGAACAACGGTGTTGTGGATACACCGCCAGTCGAGAAGCTTAGCCAACTGGTTGCTGAATTTTACGGCCTAGCTGGTTTTCCGGATCCTAACTCCGTAGAAGCCGTGGCACACCAAGATGCCTGGGGCATCAAAAGATGCCTCTCTTTGCTTCGGAGGAAGTGGAGTAGAATGGAGAGACCCAAGGACCTCAAGAGTGGGCTTGAAAATAAATGTTATTTTAGGAATTTTATATAAGTTTCTAGTGTTGGTGATTTTGGGTTGGGGATGATATTTAGATGGTTGTTTGTGCAAGGACTCGCGCGCTGCAGAACTTGTGGACCTCTACGAGAAGGCTTTTGGCATCTTCATGCGGGTTTCTTGGTTGAAGATCTTAATTAATTTATGTCATGAGTTCTCAAATGGTCTATAGCGGTCTTGGATTGATGATTTTTGCACTCTTGGGATACTAGAGCTGAGGGCGGCGGTGATGCTGCCAGCGCGAGGCGGCCGGATGCCGGAGATGATGGGTCTGACCCATACATCGTGGAAGGTGACACTGAGACTGATGAGTCTCAGTCCTCACCGCCTTGTGGGTCGGTCGCTGTGCCAGCAGCTGAGAATGAGAGCCCTGCTGTGGCTGTGGAACCGGCTGGGACAGAGTCCAGTCGGGCTCCCACAGAGGCTCCAAGGGAGCCTACTGGGGCAGTGGCAGTGCCTGCTCGGGCTGATGAGGGGCCTTGGTGGTCTCGTTGCTTCCCGCGACAGACGGAGCCGGAGAGCTTTTCTGTGGATGATTTGATGCCTCGATCCCTGAATGAAGTGCTGGCCCAGTTTGATGACTCAGAGCCTGAGGAGCCATCCGCTGGAGCATCCAAGCACCGGTGGATGGAGGATAATGAAGCAGACAGGAAGCAGTTGCAAGCTTTGTTGGCTGCCAGTGCTGCCAAGTTGGAGAAGCTGTTCCCTCTCGGCAATAGTTTCTAGTGCATGATTGTACTACAATGCAAAGTAAATAGAGAATCGGTTCTCGGAGTATAGTGCGAAATATAGAGAATGTGATCTCAGGCGTAGAGCCACGCCTCTGGGTCCCGGCCACAGCTCTGCAAGAGCCTTGACTTTGGGCAATACAAGAATAGTACTGTAAGGTTTTCGTTTTCATTCAGGGTTCGATTGATTTGCACATCATTTGGGCGAGCAGGTTCATCGAAGGACCTGCCTGCACATGGATCTATGCGGGTGGATAATCTGGAGACGCAAGTGTGGGATGGAACTCCAGCTTCCCCGTCCCCACCTTCTAAGTGTTTGGACGTGATTGATTTGGATACTCCAAAGAAAGATCCGGTTAAGCAGGAGTCTCTGGAGCCAGAAACCGTCCCATCCTCAGCCCCGCTGCTTGCAGAGCCAGTCCCACACTCGGGCCCAGAGCCCATGGAGTCAGATCCCCCTGCAGAGCCAGAGCCGCACTCAACCCCGCCAGCCCCATCCTCAATCCAGCCTATGGAGCAGGAACCACCCCCGCTTGCAGAGCCATGCACAGACTCACCGGAGCCAACCCCGAAGCCGAACCCAACTCACTTGCGTTACAAAGAGGACTTGACTCCAGTGAAGCAGGCTTGGTGCTAGAAGTTTATGATAAATGGTAGCTTAAATTTTTTAAATATTGCCCTCTGAATCCTTTTATGTATCCCTGGAGGTGCTCACGCGCAATGACCAACTCTCCATGAAGGCCGCAGCAGCGGATGAGGAGGGCGGTGGCCGCGGCCGCGGCCGTGGCCGCGGAAGAGGTCGTGGAAAGAAGAAGGCTGTTGTGCCTCCTGCAAGCACAGCGAGTGCTAAGGATGCAAAGCAAGCTCAGGCCGATGAGTGGGGTGATGAGTGGGGTGATGATTGGGGTGATGAGTGGGGTGAAGAGTGGTGTGATGAGTGGGGTGAGGACTGGAGTGCCGGGTGGGGTGCTGAGTGGGGTAACGGGTGTGATGGGTGGGGGGCAGAGGCTGCGGCTTCTAATCCCAGCAAGCTTGGCAAGAAGAAGCGTGAACGCCAAAGCAAGAAGGCCACTGAGGAGCCATCAGTGGCTCCAGCAAAATCCACCCCGGAAGACTCCAAGGCTGCAGGCAAGCCAAAGGCCAAGGCTGTGGGCAGGGCCAGAAAGGGCTCCGCAGATGTGGCGGCTGCGGCTGTGGACGACGATGATGGGTTCGAGTACCCGCAAACGTTCTCTCGGCGGGCTTGCCCGCCGTTGAAAGGAAGTGATGCCTACGTGTTGTGGCGAGCCATCACAAAGAGCTTCTATGATGGGGTCTTGCCGACGATTGAGCGCGGGTCCCGCACCGTTGCAGAGGCAGGGGTGGGGAACCATAAACAAACGTGTTGAAAATTTATGATCAAAGCCCTGGGGTCTTCAGGCTACGTATTGGCAATACTCCCGCATCCGCTGGCAGCAGAGTGGACTGAACCCCGGAGACGAGGGTTTCATGGAGATGATGAACATGGCTGCTTCGGAGTTTGTGGTTCTTCAACCTTCTGCGGCAGAGGTGTCTTGTGTAGTTTTGGTGCTGTTTGATTATTTTGTTATTGATGAGATTGGTCTCTCCCTCTCTCTCTTCGTTTCTCTTTCTCTCTCGCCTAAGGTAAAGGAAGCTGCTGAATCGCTCGCGATGTGAGGAAGTTCGGTATGGATGCAGCGCATCCATACTTCCGAGATTTTGGATTCATCTTCTAGTTGTTCCGAGCTTGGTTGAGGCAAACAAGCCTTGGGACTGAGAGCATCCGTACAGAATCCTGGACCTTCACGAAATCGAAACTAGCTTACTAGTCTTAGTCTAGGACCTAAATCTCCTAAACTTCTTAGGGCTGCTGCTCTGCTCAAGTGCTACATATACATGCACCCACAGAAGGTTTCCATCCTGAGGTTTCCAGGAGCTTCTGTCAGTTCACTGGGGAACTACATGGGTGCACTCAGCTTCAATAGCACTTGTTCCTCCGCCACGTGCGGTGACCCCGGCTTTCTGGTGTGTGGATCACGCTGAAGCCCTAGAGCTCATTGCTGAACGAGAAAAAAGTGTTTGTGCATGTATGCAAAGCCGACGTACAGGATTAGGTTTTTACTATAGGCTCAGTGCTTCAGCTGTGCTTCTTTTGCACCCATAACGAAGCTTTGTGAACGTAATCACTTGAAACCAAAATGCCCTGATTTCAGGTACTTATGGTGCTGACCGCTGGCACATGAATGGGGAAACGAGGCCTTGCAAGAGCAGGGCTGATTGAGGCCCCAGCCGATCAAGGTCGACACTGCCACGCTTGATTGACCTGCCACATCGGAAGTTTTGTTATATCAGTCCAGCTTCATGAGAATCTCTCCTCCATGCAAGAATGGATGCTCATGGAAGGTGGCTCTCATCGATGACCGGAATCATGTTCCTATATAATCTACAGCATTGTTTCTATGAGTGGGGCCATCTTTCAGGATATGTGCCGGATAGGTTTGCAGAGCTCTTGTAGTGTGCGGTGTGCTGCCATGCCTCCCACAGCTGAAGACCTTGTTCCCAAGCTGTTCAACCTCGGTGCCCCAAAGGTCTCTGGGCATAGTTCGGCTTTGAATATTTCTCTGGAGTTGGTGTTCATAGTCATGATGGGGCCCTATGGTTTCTGTGGTGGCCCAGGTTTTCGTGCTGTGCGTTCTGCTGGTCCTCTGGAACAAAGACATCATTTTCCACAAGGACACATCCCAAGTGCCTTCAGAATACATAGACCGTATTTCAGAATCGTCCCCTCCATTCTCGGACGACATAGGTATAATTCTACCTCGTGCCATCAATATCTAATGTCATGTGTCGATGGCAGACTTGTGTTCTGGATTCCTACGCCCACAAGAAAAGCTGCATGCTTGAAGCCCTAGACCTCCCTTTCGAACACAATCCCAACCCTAAACCTATATAGATGTATACTGCAAGAGAAACTCAAAGCACTCGACTGGCAATTGAAACCCTCGACCGAATCCGGGGAAAGGGGCGCGCTATTCAGGAGCTCGACTTCATAGAGCATTTTGCTGGCTCAGCGGTACTGACCGATGAGGCTCGGGGCTTCGGCTATCAGGCAACAGCCGTGGATAAGATCTATGGGCGAGGCTTTGACATATTACGGCCCAGTGGCTATGGGATCCTCGATCGTTGCAATTGCTGTGTTACATGTGTGTCGCTATCTCGTGCCAGGCTATGAATGGAATAGAGTTTATCTCTGCAACTTAGGACGTTCATTGCCACAGCTTTGATGGGGAAATCTTCAGGATTCCTGGACTGGTGCGGGGTACTCTGTTCCAGTTGGGTCTCGATGGCAAAAGGGACGACACGGAGATCGTATTGCCTTCCCCATGGATATACCGAGCACCGCTCAGTGTCTGACGGGAATATGATGGCTGCACGGCAATCGGCCTCAATTGGGTTTCTGGTATATGGATGGTTTTGAAGTACTCCTCAATTAAAGCTAGAGTCAGCTAGAGGTTGTGCGGGTATGTTCAGTTAGTTCAGTTTCCTGCTATTCCTACTCCTACTCCTACTCCTACTATACTACTATATAGTTATGACTACTGCTACTACTATTACTACTACTTCTACTACTACCATTACTCCTGCTGCTGCTGCTGCTGCTAGTGCTACTGCTACTGCTACTGCTGTAATACTACTACTACTACTACTACAACTACTACTACTACTACTACGACGACGACTATTACTACTACGACGAGTAGTAGGACGACGAAAAGGAACCCAAGCGGTCCCAAAACGGATGCCTGTCACTACTACTACTACTACGACTACTACTACCACTATCACTACCACTGCTACTACTGAGGGTGGCCCTGTTGGTGCTTCTCGTGACCGCGCTGGGTGGCAACTGGGTTATTGAGCAGCCCAGAAGCAGTCTGCTGTTCAATCATGAACGGTTTCAGTGGCTTTCGAAGCGTTTCAAGGTGCCCGCAGTTGCTAGGCATACATGCCACATGCAGTTGTGAAGTGTGCTCTATCATGTGAGAATTGAGCTGAATTGTCAGATCTACCGGATATGCATATGGATGGGCTCCTTCAATTCTTCGACTCCGAAACCTACGTTGCTGTGGTCGTCGACATCAGCTATCTCGGGCTTTTGGACGGGAAAGTTTCATTTGAAGGATTTCAATTCCAAAAAAAAACAGGGTGGACGGCTGGAACCTGTACTACGATACACAGACTGTCAGGGTCGTCGGAAATATCAAGGCACCCGGGACCTTACCAAGACAGGGTGCCTGGATTTGCACGATAACAAGTCTTTTCTGCAGTATTGGTTGACTTCAGGTATACCCACTAACTGCATTCGGAGCTGTGGTCTTGATTAAGATACTCCTTCGTACCCTAAGAAAGTCAAGTCCTGAAGACAAGGAACTCAAGACCTTGAAATCTGAAGCCTTAGGACCCTCGCACCCTAAACCTTTCACTCTATAGTGAACAAGATCCCACAACCCCGGGCCCACAAAACTCTAAAACCCAAAGCCTTAGGATCCTGAGACCTTGCTATTTTAAACCCTAAGAGCCTACCTCCTAGGACTCTGAAGCCCTAAAACGCTGTGCCTGAACTTCCATAGGATACTAAGCTCCATAGTCCCCAATAACCCTAAACCCTCCGATACCCTCCAGTCCATCTGAGGAAGTACACTCGGGGCTTCGCGCGACGCATGGTTCACCTGTTCAGTGAATTGACCAAGCAACCATTGGAATTGCAGCTTCGGGTTCGTCAGCCGGTTACAAGCTCTGCTTTGGAGATGTTTGCAAGGGCATCTTATAGCGATATGTGCGAGGATGCACACATGGTACAGGCAATTGCATATTTGCGGGGCTGTACTGGATTGCGCATACCAGATGAATGGAGGCCGCATATACCAGAATACTTGTAAAGCTTGCAATATGGACTATGCAGGAGTGGATGGCTGCGCAAGTTCCAAAGGATGTCGTGCTCGGGTTGGAATTAACTTATAGCACACTCACACTCTCCCTTTCCCCTCTCCCTCACTCTCTCTCTCGCTCTCGCTCTCTCTCGCTCTCTCTCTCTCTCTCTCTCTTTCTCTTTCTGTGTCTCTCCTCTTATAATAACATAATGGTGATCGTTGAATAAAGGGGTGCTTCCTAGTGATGAAGAAGCACCTATTTGTTCTGTCTCTCTCTCTCTCTATCTCTCTGCCTCTCCTCTTATAACAACATAACGACGATCGTTGAAAAAGGTGTGCCACAAAAGCTCACCCGCGCTCTCTCTCTCTCTCTCTTCTGTTTGGCTCTCTCTCCTGTCCGATGTGCAAGACTCCAATTAAGCTAATGGGCAGACAGAGCAAAGAGCAGAGAGGGAGAGGGAGATAAGGAAAAGGGAAGGAAACGGAGCTTCAGGGGAAGCAACATCATAGAGATGGGGTGGGGGAAAGACAGAGAGAGAGAGAGAGAGAGAGAGATAGACTTTCCATGTGTTGACTTGGCTGGAATCACACACAGCTGGGTGTTTAGCTTCAATTAAGTCTTGGTACTTCAGGAACTCCGGCAATTCAGTGCTCGATCGGCTAAGTTCATTGGGAATGCTGTGTTGTTATACTAATTAGCTTGGGTTTCCTGGGTCCCAGTACTCTTTCAGCTCTTTTAGAGTGCCTTTTCTTGGTTTAGGTTGGTCCAGCTTTGATTTCCTGGGTTCCCAGTAATCTTTCAGGTCTTTTGGGATGGGTTGAGGTCGGTTTAGCTTTGGTTTCCTAGGTTCCTAGTAATCTTTAGGCTCTTTTGGGATGGTTTTTATTAGGTTTTGGTTGGTCCGGAGGCCTGGCGCCCGTAAATCCAAGCCTGGCGCCCGTAATTCTCAGAACCACGACCGTAATTCCCAAGCCGGCGCCCGTAAACCGGAACTGCACGCCCGTAATTCAAGTACCCGGCGCCCGTAAACCCAAGCCACGACCGTAATTCCCTGAAAGGCCTCAAAACCCGCGACCGAAAAAAAGCGTACCAGAACCAAAAAAAAGCGTACTATAACCAAAAATCTGCGTAACTGGTTCTGGGCCCAACAACCATAATTTGCCTGACCGTGCTATAGGGTTTTGAAGGACTTGAGTTGATAGTTGTCGCGGACGCCGGCCTAGATTCAAAGGTTTTGTTTTGCCCCTTTTGGGCATTGCTATGAGCCGGCCCACGAAGCTTATGAGTCGACAGTGGAGTGGAAGCTCCATGCTAGCTGGCCTGGCTGGACTTGGAGCAGTCAAGCAGGAGCTCCCAGATGATCCTGTGCAGCTGCAGCACATGATCCAGGATATCAGAGCGGCGGCATGTCTTCTTTCCTGATATACTAAAGTCTCAACCCTGCTAGGACCTGCAGCTGACTCTGCTGGCCGACCAAGTTCCTGTTTGTGATCAAGCAACCTTACCAGCATCTGATTCCCAATTGGATGCTGCCGGGCTCTCCTCATCTATGAAAGCCCCTCCCGAGGTGCCAACAGATGTCTTAAAGCAAGTCATGTGTGTCGACGGCACGAATCGTGAGAATTACAGATGAACAGGACAAGGAGATGCCAGTGCTATCTGATGTTTACATGGAACTATCCGATGCTGAAGATGACGACACCTTGAAGGCAGCGTGGATTGCACGAGGGGTATATGTGTTTTGTGTGTGTGTGTGTGTGTGTGTGTGTGTCTGTGTGTGCGCGTGTGTGTTGGAGTCTGCTTCTCTTAAATATGCGTGCAATCTCCCTGAGGCAATGCTGCAGGCTGCCTCGCCACGCGTTCAGCAAACCCCATGCAGCCCTCTCCAAACTCCACCTCCAAAGCACACAAGGAGCACGCCATCCCCAGCACCAGAGCCAGCTGCTGGGTGGAATGAGAAGCCCATGGCCTTAAACCCTAGAAACCTTGATCCCTAAGCTCCTACATAAATATATTATAGGATTGTAGATTCCAATTCCCTGAAACAATATCAATGAACCTATAAGCCCTTAGCCTCAAGCCTTTTATCCATGCAGTATCCATTCCAGGCTCAAGATGACCAGCAGAAGATGCTGCTGCAGTTGGTCCAGGCCCAACAGGCGATGATAGAAAAACTTCGACCCCAGCAACTTCCGCCTCGAGCAGCCCTGGAAGCTCCTGTAGCTGAGCCCCTTGCGCAACAGCCGCCACAGCAAGCTGCATCGCCGTCATCCCAGCAAGCGTCACCTCCATCATCCCAGAAGAAGGACCCAGGGCTTATCATTTGCAAAACCCCGAAACCCCAAACTGTCCTGAAGCCAAAGCCGTCTGCACCCACAGTTGTAGACCCTAAACTGGTTCTCAGCCCGGGCTTGCAAACACCATTCCTCTCCAGGACCCTGCAAGTGCTGCGGAGACCAAGCCCGACGATGGCACATCCGATGAGGGTGTGGATGATGATGACGACGCATCCAAGAAGCTGCAGAAACGCATGGAAGCAAAGCTGCGGCGCATGTGTACACACACAAGCACAGGCAGATTGAAAGTCCCGAAGGATGTTCATGATCTATGGCTGCAGCACGGAACGGTCCGCGACGGCCTGGTGGAACTTCTCTCGAAGTGTGACGGGAAGAAGGACGACACATCATACACATACGTGCTTTGCAATCTAGTTCAAAACATCACCATTCAATGTCATGTCAAACCTGAAGCAGGAGGATTTTCTTCGGCAAGTGGAAACCTACAAGGAGACCCTGCGCTACCGGGATCAGGGAACCGACGGAGGGTTCTATACACGGGGTGATATGATCAAGAAGGTTGCTGACGGAGGATTAGGATGGACTCCGTCACTGGGCTTGAAAGATGGTTCTGCTTTGGAGAGATAGGTCTGATTCTTAACTTGTGTTTCCCGGATCTCAGGAACTACGCGGATAAGGTCATCGCATGGTGCCGGGCCCACCCCACTGGTACTATCAGGCCCAAGTGCTTCAACTTTGCCCCTCAACCCTCAGCCCCAACAATCATGAGCGGAGCAAGCAGGAAAAACAAGTACGACGACGACCTCGAGGAGTTCTGGGCGGAGAAACGTACGTGTGGGCGCCAGGGGCTCTCAGAGAAGGAAGGACTTCGAGAGAGCAGCAGCGCAACCGGGGCAACGAACAGCCTCGAGATCGCCGGCATGCGCGGCAATCTCGACAAAGCCTGGGAACGGGACGGGGACGGGAAGTGCTCTGTCGAAACCGCCAGGACTGCAACTGTACCCGCATATGCTATGTTAAAGTTCAAATCCTACTTCAGTAAGGTTGCACTCAGGATAGAGGAATCATGCTTCATCTGAGGCAAAGGACCAAATCCCCGATTACATGAAGGAATGTGTGGCAGCCCGGGACAAGTTGATGAAGTTTGTCGAGAAGCTGGACAGCTCAGATGCTGCAGTGAAGGTGCGGCTCAGCTACAAGCAGATGGGCTAACTGTGATCAGATTTTTCCAGCAGTCTTCAGCAAACAATCTAAGGGAGCTACCGAAGTTGAATGACATCAAAGACTCCCTGGGCAAGCTCTACGATGACTTGGCTGCAATGCAAGCTGAAGCGAAGATCGGAACCATGAGTGATGCGTGCTTTGTCTTACAGACTATATGCATACAACGTAATTGATACTATAAGTTACTAACTCTAGATCCTACATCCTCGACCCGGCACCGCTGAGGCAGAACGAGAAGCTCGATAAGATCTTTGAACATGTCAAGAAGCAGCACCCTGGATGCAATCCATCCTGTAAACAAAGCCTTAATCCTGACCCAGAACAACCCAAACCCAAAATCTTTGATGCACGTTCTGTTCCTGACCTGGAGAAGAATATCCCACACTACACTGGGCCCCGAACCTAAACCTGGTGATAAATCTTGACCCCGAGTCCTGGTAAAGTGTACATGCTCTAGCGGAGCCCAGTCTTAATATCATGTCATGCATCACATAACCTAAAAAGACAAACTAGTAAGCCTATGAACCAAATCATTTCAAGATGAACGCACCTCACCACTTGCAATTTGCTGAGGATGACACTGGCAATTTCATCCGAAGTGAAGAACAAGCCTCTCGCCATGAAGTTCTGTTGTTATCGGTAAGTTGACCCTTATTTTCCGGAAACAGAGCAGCCCCTTAGGAAGCTGAAGAAGAAGGCGACCGCCAAGCGCAAAGAGCCGAGTGCTACTGAGACAAATCCTTCGAGTAAGCAGGCGCCTGAAGAGGCTAAGCCTCCAGTTCGCAGGCGGAAGAAGGGTGCGGCGGCCTAGGGCCCACGTTTGAGATGTGCCTACAGCGCTAAGTTCAACCCTACAAAACTCTAGGCCCTGGGAAAGTTTTGCTTTTGCTGTAGGATGTGAGCCTCAGTTGTTTGTGGCAGCGGGCTGACGATAGCTACATATATATCCGTCGTTGCACTTTGCACTTGTCCGGTTGCTGCAATACAAATTATAATTGATTAGGTCTGTCTAATGCCACATGAAATCACAGCTCTGTGCTCGGTAGGTTTCTCTCTCAAGGAGAATTAGCACAATGTGCTGCTGTCTTTGACTCGACTGTCTGATCGTACAACAGGCGACCAAAATTGTGCTGCCTTGAAATCACTGTGTGCATGCGTATAATCTATATAACAAAAGCCCCGGGTTTCCAGTTCTAGACAGATTGGTGGGCCAGGTCGAGATGCAGAAGATGCTGTATGTCATGGAGCTCGAGTGCTGGCTACAACGTTGGGCACTGGAGCTGGGGCCCCGAGTAGGATAAGGGCTGTTTGGGTCCGGACTCAAAATCGTTCGGAAGTGTGCGCATCGGGATATAAGTTGTAGGATCTCTGAAAGTATGTGGTTTGTTTTACGGTTGAGGTTCCAGGTTCAAGACAAAGGTCTAGTGTTTATAGGGTGGGGTTGATTGCTCTGTAGGGGTGAAGCTCTTTAGAATCAATGCTTCAGAGGCTCGGTGCTTGGGGCATAGGATGTTGGCCTCGGGTCCGGTTGTTGCTGCTGTCCGAATGCAACCCCAGTGCAGCTGTTACTTATAACCATGAAGAATGGTTCGATACACTGACTAAAGAACTGGCTAGTGATGTTGATATATGCATGCACATAAAATATACAGATCAAGAAATGCTTCCTTTGGAATAACCCTATGATAACCAAAGCGCTTAACCCCAAACTTTCCAATACCCAAATTTGACAGCTGGACAGCAGAAATCCCAAACCTGTGAAGCCATGACTGGTCGTGCTGGCAATCCTTACCTGGATTTTATGCTGCAGAACCCTGTCTTATTTCCATGGGGCAGTGACGAAGAACGGGAGGAGGATGTAGCCTTGCGTCGCAGCCGAAGCCCACGCAAAGAGTTCAGCGGGTCAAGGGATGGGCTAGTGGTGCAGGAGGACACTGGTAATCTTATTTCGTGGAAACTGCCAAGTCCTACATTGCTGGCGGGTCGAATCCTTGAGCATTGCCAAGCTGTGATACACCGAGTGCGCTTAGAGAGTGGAGGCCTTGAGCTGGCTATCTACAAGATTGGTATCACACACGAGTGTTATGCACGCTTCGATTTGTACAAAGCTAAAGGATGGGACCAAATGGTCATAATGCACGAAAGTCCTGATTTGGGCTCCGTGGAGATGCTGGAAGCTGCTCTTATCTCCCACCACCGTGGCACAAAGCAGTGTCGCAACATATCTAAGGGTGGGGAGGGCATGAGAAACAAAATGCTCCAACCGAAGTTCGATCCCCCGTACTGTTGCTACGTTGTTTCGGCTCGCGCTGATCGTGCACGATGGGTTCTGTGAAGAGAATTGTAATTCAGCAGTGGTTGAGTGCAGCTCGATTTGCCACTGAAGGAAAACAAGGTTCTGACTTGCATTGCTGTTGCTATCCAAGCCTCGACATCCCAGTTCCCTAAATGATTCCCAAGCTGCTGCTCGCTAAGGCCACGGCGAAGCACGTCGTGAGCATTGCGAAGACCTTCGTCGTTGAGGACTCTTCAAAGGCTCTGCAATCGATGGCTCGCTGCTGCAAGAACGATGCAGAGAAGGCTCTTCAGAAGGTTTTACGGCAGTTTGACTTGACATTGGATGTTCCGATTACGCAGATGACTTGTGCTTCGGGAGTCGATGTACCGGTGCTGCTGCCGCAAGACTTTATCAGAACCCTGTCTGACAAAGGGTTTTTGCATAAGCTCCTTGGTGGGCCTGTTCGGAACAGAACCTTTGGCAGCAGATGATTCCAATCTTTATTCTCTTCTGATGTAAACCTCTTTTCTTAACTCAAAGTTCAATGATTCCCAAAAACTTGCAAATATTCCCGAAAGTGTTAACAACCCCAACAAATACACGCGCCGATGCAGCAGCAGCAGCAGCAGCAGGAGCAACACCAGCTAACAGTATGACGGCAGCAGCAACAACAGAAAACAATGCCACCTGTTTCGCAGCAACACCACCAGCTCCATCACCACCACCACCACTACCAGCAGTGCATCAAGAACAACACCAGCACCAGCAACAAGAAGAAAAACAACAGCAGCTCCGACCCAAGAACAGCTTACATAACCTAAATAGTTTCTGTAGTATCCTGAAATAGTCCAAAGCAGCTACACTTCTTTTACCTTACCAAAGCCCCTCCCAACCCTAAAAGACCACACGGCTTGTGCCGAACTCATCTTGATTAACTTCGACTGTAAGAAGAACTAAAGCGACCCACAAGTAGAATCCTGGTTTCGTTATAGAGGGGAATAGTGGGAGTTATGGGGTTTGATCGCCGGCATGGATTGCTCAGGTGGACCCCGCCTTCAGGAGTTCTGGGAGCGCTACCGGCTGTCAGAGCCGGATCACGACATATGGCTTCATTCCCACATCCAGGAAGATACTTTGGTTCCTCTTTTGGTTCACGGAGACGGCGGGCGCACCTACCGTAAGGACGAACTTATGGTTTTACAATTCCAACCGATGCTGGGATTTGGAACCCGTGCATCCCACCCTGTGTTCCAACCAAGGGCTGCTGCTGGAGTCAATCTGCGAAAACACACCTTCACCACCCGTTTCTTGTTTGGGGTAATGGGCAAAGCATTATACCGAGAAAACCCAGCGTGCTTCACATCCTTTATGACTGGCTTCATGGACAACTTGGCCAAGCTTTTTTTTGATGGGATCACGCTCCAGGGCCAGCACTGGCGATTTGCTGTGCTAGGGGTCAAGGGCGACCTGCCCTTTATATCGCGAGCTGGAAACTTGATCCGTACTTTTTTAAACGTGCGAAAAGCTCCCGAAACCCCCAGGTCGAAGCCACTCACAGGATGCTGTTTTCTTTGCATGGCCGGCACCGCCGACTTCCCATTTGAGGAGTTCACAGATTCTCCAAAGTGGATTCAGACTGCTGGCTCAAAGAATCCCTATCCATGGGAGGTGCTGCCGCCTCTGCTCCAGAGCACGCCTCACAATCGCTCCAATCCAGCTGCACTTTTCCGATTGGACGTGCTACATGTGTACCATCTTGGGATGGGCAGGGACTTCGTGGCAAGTTCGCTCGTCATTTTGCTTGATGTGTACGAAGGAAGTTCGGTTCCGGAATGCCTGGATCTGATGACTGCAGACCTCAGGAGATTTCTTGCGCAGACGCGGCGACAACTACACTTCAAGGTTATCACTCGCGATTTATTGGGCTTCCAGAAAGAGTCGGTCTTTCCGGTCGGACATTGGAGCAAAGCGAGTGACACGCCCATTTTGATGGAATTCCTCCTTTGGCTTCTTGAGCAGCACCGAAGCAAAATGGAAGGGGACCAGCTCCTCAGGGTTATCTATGGGGCCGCAGATGCCATGGGCGTTTTCATGCGTGGGGTGCTTCAAGCTGGGTTATGGCTCACCACTACAGAAGCGACCGCTGCTTATGAGGCTGGAATGCATTTTTTGCGGTCGTATGGGAAATGTGCGAGCCTGGCTTTCCGCCGCCATCTTACCAGGTACAACCTCACGCCGAAATTGCACTGCTGGCACCACATCTGCTTGGATTTGAAAAGAAGCCTGGATCGAGGTCTGCAATATCATCTATCACCGTTGGCAGACGCCAACTTTGCGGACGAGGACTTCGTGGGCCGCGTGTCGCGCTTGTCGCGACGCGTGAGCCCACGCTTGCAGGGACTGCGCACGATCGGACGTTACCTTGCTGCTACACGTTCGCAGCTCACTGCCGGGCAAGGGGACTAATTAGAGGAATGGGAAATAGCATAGAGAAGTAATCCTAAAACCTAAATGGCCCTTGAACTTAGTCTCCGAGCCCTGGAAGTGCCCAGCCTTGATCCATGGATGATGTCGTTGCGACAGGCGCCGAAATTGGCTTCACTCACGATTGGATTTGAAGGGTTTTGGTATTCCAGGGACTTCGGTGGTTAGCTTTCGTTCCAGGGTCTTTCGGCTGAAAGGTTTCGGGTTAGCTGTTCAGTGTAGCTCGAAACACTTTCCAGGGAATACTTCTTCGGTTTGGGCGGGATTTGCTAGCTTCGAGCCGCTGGCCAAAACCCAGACCCAGACGTAAATCTTTGCAGCCCCAAGCTTCTAACGCCTGAGCCCCGAATCCTAACATCAACAAATATGCCTTCAGGCGACACTCGCCCAACCCTTCAAATCCCGATTCCAAAACAACATACATCTTGATCGGAAAGCTAATCCAAAGCCCCAAAACTTTGCACCCAGTTCCTTTCTAAGCAACCTCGATCAAAACCATGCTCTCTCTCCAAAACCATCCCAAACCGCCACGCCCATAAATTCTAAGGGGTTTCTTCATGACTTTGGAAAACCTAGTTATCCTGACGCGGCTAATAATAATGAGGCGGCACAGGCCGCAGGTATGTATTTATTTATTTATTTATTACTTTTTGTTTATTTCTATTCAATATGCCCGAAATAGTAGGAGCACTTTTAAATGACCTCTTACAGAGCGACTCCAAGATTGAAAACACTGCAGATCCAATGCTCCAGTTGAAGCAGGATGGGGATTTAGTTGCACTTCGCTCATCCCTAT
The DNA here is from genome assembly GCA_905221615.1 of Symbiodinium sp. CCMP2592. NCBI lineage: Eukaryota > Dinophyceae > Suessiales > Symbiodiniaceae > Symbiodinium > Symbiodinium sp. CCMP2592. Next base: position 596,476 of record CAJNDT010001035.1, read on the forward strand.
ACATAATCCTAAGACTTGAAATCGTGCTCACGAAGCCCACACATCAAAGCAGCTTAAATGAACGAACGCCAAATCCTGAACCCCAAAACCAGTACTCAGCCCTCGTCCTAAACCTCGACGCCAACACTCCAAAAGGCGGTCCTAATCCGATACCCTAACTCCCTAACCCTTGACTGTACGGTGATATATATATATATATATATATATATACCATACTATATAGCAGTTCTACCAGAATATCACCTCAAACCCGGAGGCCTTGGTTGGTGACTCCGTCGTCCCACTGCGCCCCGCGCGGCGGAAGTTCACGGACGCCTCGGCTGCAGCGGCCTGGACAAGGAGAGGAGGAAGGGATAGGGTTTAGGGTTTAGGGTTTAGGGTGTACGGTTTTTTCTTTTTTAAAATGCACTGGCTCTTTCTCCACATCGCCGAATCAGCTGGGTGTAGGGGTTTAGGGTTTAGGGTTGTGTAGGGCTACGGATTCAAGGGTTTCAGGGTTTAGGTTCAAAACCCAAACCGTAAACACAAGAACCCTGCCGACCCTAAACCCTTTTAGCCCCAAACCCTGCAAACCCCTTTCCTGACCCTGCAAAAAATCAACTGGCGGCTTCGTGGTTATACGTCGGTTTTTCGACACCGCTTGAGTTACCTGCGAGTACGTTAATGGTAGGTTGCGTATAGGGCTTGGCAGGTTGCTGTCCCCATCTTACCGTAGTATAGTGACCCACTTGACGCACACAGAATGGATGTGTGGGTCAGCGACCTTCGAAGACTGAAGAGCTTGAGAACCAGAACTCTGATGCGAACCTGAACTTGGTGCCATAACGATCGCCAGGCCAAGAACATTGCCACAGCTGCCTGTTATGACCTTTATCCTACGACGAGTGTTGCCAGGGTGTTGATCAAGGCTGTGGTGCTGAACATGTGACATGGGATCAGCCGACCTGCGCGGCAGCTGTAAGGTCTTATTTCCTTAATGTCTTCGCACAGTTTGCGTTTCTGCGTAAGGTCTACCTACCTCGCACCTGGATCTTGTGCGTCACGGCGTCCAGGATCTTGTCCTGAGGGCCACCCCCCCCGAAGGGTCCTATGTACTGTTACGGGGGATACTTCCCCGAATCATAATAGTAATTCATAATATAGAAACCCGACAGTCTAATATTATATATATATATATATATATATATATACATATTTACTTCTTTATTTAATTATTTATTTATTTATTTATTTATAATAATAATAATATAATTATAATAATAATAATCATCATCATCATCATAATAATAAGTAATATTATTATTACTAGTACTACTATTAAAATTATTATTATTATTATTATAATTATTGTTATTACTACTATTATTATTATTATTATTATTATTATTATTATTATTATTATTATTATTATTATTATTATTATTATTATTATTATTATTATTATTATATATGTATATATATATATATATATATATATATATATATATATATATATAAGTACTTTGGACGCTTGGGGACAAGACTTTGGAGGGACTCCCTGGTCTGCAACCTCTCTTTGGCCCGCGCCGAAGATGAAACCTTTGCCTCACCGGAGTGGGTGTGGAAAGTCCCTGTCCAAGAAGGGGGTTTAGGGTTTAGGGTTTAGGGTTTAGGGGAAGAAGGTCGCTTACTTGGAGGGTCTTTAGGGGACTAAGTAGGTAGTAAGTAGACTTATAAGTACCCTAAAAGGGACCCTAATTGGGGTTCTGGTACTTATAAGTCCCTAAAATATCCAGTTACTAAGTCCCTCGACCCTCCAAGTAGCTTAAAGGGAACCCCAGAAAGTTGGAACATGGGTTCAGGAGGATTGGTGCCAGGCTCTCTTGTACCTTTTGGGGATGGGGCAACTTTCTGACTTCTACTGTAAGGCTTCAGGGTTTATACATGGTCAGTAGCAAAAACAGACCGTGCAGCGTCCTCGGCATTGATACCTTGTAAATCTAGCCTCTTGAACATCTACTTCGGCCCTGAAGTTACAATAGGGATACTACGTTCGGGTTTAGTGGCTATGCACGTAGGTCCATGTAAGTCTGTGGACCCTTAGGGTATGGCAAACGAGATTCGGAGTGGGCCATGACCATGACGGACAGAAAGCTCTCGTCGCGGACGGACCGGCCAACGTCCAGCAAGAGGATGTGCATACCTCGTTAACATATCTGGCTGTCAAAAGAGCCTTAGGGAACCCTATATTTCTAATTCAACGCTACCCAGAACGACAGAGACCGCGAGAAGCAGTGTACCGCAGCACAAGTAGCCTGAATACTAATCCCTTTTATTGTCTATAGTCCCTATATACCCATAGCCGGCCGGTAACAGCAACTTTCATGAACACGATGGAGCTTTAGCAGTGCAACCCAGGAATCCAGCTAGTTACTTCAGCCAGGGAACACTGAACCCTAAACCCGAAACAACTTAGTGTAGCGGCCTGACTAATTCGAACGAGGTTTTGGACTCCTTTATAACGTCATTATAGGGGAACATAAGGAAAAACATTGGCGATTATTGAGGCTTGTACAGTTTTAAACGAAAGCCCTTGGGTTCATATTCGCACCCAGGCTGAAAAGGGGACATCCACGCACGCACGGCTTCGCAAACATCTCACCCGTGCCCGGCCTATTAAAAAGCCCAAACCATGAGCATCAAAGAGACCAAACCCTTATAGCTCTTGCCAAGGAGCTTAACTCAAGCTACCATCATAAGGAAATCACACTGTCTACTATAGATCACTATGATGGTAACTGAACATGAAACGTTCCTCAGCCCAGAACCATGGGCTTGAGAGCCGGGTCCCCGGAGAGAAAATGCGACAGCCGAAGGGCGTGCGCGCCCTTGCTCACAGAGATCTGCAACCTGGCAGAAGTTCGGGTTTATAGCGGTTTAGGGGAGGCACTCCATAGCGACCGTCTAGACTTCCGTAGCAGCTCCAGGGAGCTAATCCGGGATGTGGCTAAAACCCATGCAGCCGGATGTGTCTGAAACAGATCCAGAATATGTCAGCATAGACCCATGGGGCATGGAATCATGATTACATCAGTAGAAACATAAATCTCTGATCAATGAGTGTCCCTCCTCTAAGCAGGAGTTTTAATGAAGATCTTAAGTATTAGGGGCCTTCCGAGAAAGTAAGCAACAGCACAACAGCTGTAGATTTTGCTAAAACTGAACTGCCAAAACCTGTTTTTTGTGGTATCAGGGTTCATAAATCAGGACCTGCAAAAGTAGGTTATGCTAGCTGGTGACTTTAGGGAATGTATGTATGCGTGTATACATAATATATATATATATATACCTACATATAGATAGATAGATAGATAGATATACCTATAAAATACATACATACATACATACATGCCTACATACATATATACATATATACATGTGTATATATATATAACTATTATGCATAAGTATGTACGAACAAACAGACATGTACATGCTACTGAGCGGAAGGAGGTGCCTTGTTTATGAGGCGGGAGTCGAAGAGATGGCCGGTAAGCTCCAAAGTGCAGCAGGAGGGAGCCGCAGGCAACTCCGCCGCACTCTCCTCAAGGGCTTCGCGTGCCATAAAGTCCAGCTACCCTAGATACTCGGTTCCTTACCATTGTTCAACCAAGTTGGGTAGCAGGTGGTGGTGTCCGTGGACGCTAAAGTGAAGCACTGTGTGACTATAATATAGCAGCCCGCTACTGGTTCAGGTGGCTGGGCATCCAGGTAACTCTACTTCCCCCCCTGCGGAGTTGAAGCCCAGTAAACTCCGGACATGAAACTCTGGCGTGATCTTCACTGGTTCAGGACCTTTGACGAGACGCTAAAGTCCCAAACTCTTAAGCCCTATGTGACTGCGAATAGAGCTCTCACCCCCCCCCCCCGAGAACCCTTACCTTACAGAACACAACACTTCTATTAACCTCTTTCGCGAAGTCGCCCCAGTAGCTTCCACCGAGATTCATCCTCGGCAGCTACCACCTTTCCTTGCCTCACATCTCGAAGCTGCTGGATGTACCGGTACCTTTCGGGCTTACGGGCTTCGCCTCGCTTTTGTTGGGCGCTGTTACGGTAACCGCAGAGCCACTGGAATTTGGGGTGTAGAGTTTATAGGATATAGGCTGATAGGAGTTCAGGGTTTGGTAGGTTGCAGAAACGGGCTTCAGGCCACCGACGTGGACCTGAAAATGCACAGAGCGCTCGCTTCTAGCAGTGCTCAGTCAACGTGCTCAAGGTCTCAACTTTGAAGCCCTGACACAAGTCCTCTGGCCCCATAACCCTATTCTACGAAAAAAGAGCTTTGAACATGAAAGCCTTGACGAGTGTTGCAACAGCCTAGCATGATTGCAGTACACACCGGGGTGTGGTTTCGGAAGGTCCTCCGATGTCTTGGCAAGGACGATAGGCCGCCAAAACTCTGGGTCTAAAGAAGTACGCTGGGCTGAAGTTGGGGGTCAACTGAAAGAGTAGTACAGGGGCCTTAATAATTAGAATAACGATTTGGGGCCCACTATACTGTAATAAACACAACGAGCCACCAAAATAGTACAGGTATTTTTTGAGGCCCCTACAGTATGTCCCGGTTTGATCAGCCCAGAGCGTGGCGAGCCGCTCCCGCGTCAGCGCTCCACCCTCCGCGATGATGGCGCCGCGGATGGGCATCGGCATTTTGGCAGAGCCCGCGAGCCTCAGACCACTCTTCTTCTCTGAGGCGTCATAAGGCTTACCTAAACCCCCAAAAGTAGGTGAAAAAAATGGCCCAATACCTACAAAAGGCGATGATTATGATACTTTTGGGGCCCAGATATGGAGGTTTGTTAGAGCTGTACAGAGTTTCAGCGCTTTCAGTCTTGGACGGGCTTAGCTTGCGCCACTGGGGCAATCATCTAGCCTCCAAAGATTGGGGTTTCACCTGCCTGCACAAAATGTCCAACTAACTACCCATAGGCCCCAGAGTAGTTCCTTGTTGGGGTTCATATATAGAATTTGATAAGGTAATCCCGAAAGGAACTACTTTGGGGCCTACGGGTAAAACGCTATAACGCGTTCTAAAGCCCTCGACTCCCAAACACCTTAATCCTGCAATCCTCACCAAACACAACTAAACCCTGCTGAAGACTATCAAGACTATCCAAATTCAAAGCGAGCATCCTTCTCGTCAGGATGCATACTTGCTTTCGTGCCCCCGTCCCCCCCCACCACCCCCCCTCCTGCTTCAAAAACCAGACATCCCAAACCTTGCATTTCCCAGCCCGAAACCCTCAACCTGCCTAAACCCCAAAAAGGGTCCAGAAGCTGGTCTGTAGAGCCGGGCTCCATCGGTGCCAGCTCCTCGAGAACTTGGCACAGGTTGACTGGAGCTGGCTTAGTTGACTCACTAGCTTCTCTTTTCTCTCCGGGTGAAAGGCAGGGTTCCTAAGCCATAGAAAAGCCATGTTTCGTGATGATAGATCTTAACAATTAAAAACTCTGTTTCATGATGATATACCTTATAACTTAAAATCCCGACCTCCGCCAAGTAGGGCAGGAAGGGTACCAGGCAATCGCCAAAGTGCTCGGAGGACTCGCGGGGAAGCTCCGATGGCAAATGGTCGACCTCTCGATTGGAGTGTCGGGGTTTTCTGCAGGTTGCGTGAGTCAGGGCGTGCTTGGTGCAGGGATTGAATGTTTTGGGAGTTTAGGGTTCGGCGCATAAGGTGTTAGGCGTCTGGGGGCTGGAGGTAGGAGGTCTCAATTGAAGAGTTAGGGGCAGACATCCAGGCTGGGTTAGGGCATCTGAACCCTGAATCCCCTTAAACCCTATATGAATCCCAAATCCTCAACCGGAAATGTTGCCAGGGCGCTGCATGAAAAAGCACCCCTGGATCATCCTCGGAGCACTCGAGAGGCGGGGTTTGGCGGGGCGAGGCCTCCCCTCCCCGCTATTTCAGGGAGCCCGGTCTTCGTTAAGGAATGACATGGGGTTCTGTATATAGGGCCCCGGAATCAGGAACATATCATTCTCCAATTCTCAAAACCTAAACGTAAACGCTGAATGGTCACTCGGGGTCCACGGCTTGCACACAGATAGAAATAGGGAGACCCGGCTGTAATAATTTATCACGGCCCACCTAGCCTCCCTATTTCCTGTTTCGGCTTGGTTGAAGCGAGGCAACGCCAATTCATCTGAGCTTAGATCCAAAGTTCATAGCTTGGATGCTGTCCCCACTCAGTAACAGTTGGATAAGATTCATCATATAGATAGATTAGGACCTTAATGAACAGCAGCCCTATCACAGACTATTGCTATATGGCAGTATCCAGTTCATACAAGTAGCAGACGGGGGTTTGGGGGTATATTTTACTATAATTATAGTAGTGAACCCCCAAAATGCTACAGGTAAGTAATTTCTATTATTATAAATATTGTTATTACTAAGGCCCCCTATATCCCAGAGTTGATGGCAAAGCAGCCAAACAGTCCGAGAGCTGGCCAGTCATGGCGTTCAGAATGTGGAAGGGCTGCTCAATACTCGCGAACTGTCGCGTGGGCACAGACCTCTAGCGTTTAGGGATTCAGTGAGGTTTATGGGGTTCATGCCGAAGGCGGGGTTTTCCGGTGCTATCGTTTTGTCGTTTTGCCCATGGTTTCGATTTTGATTGACGTCTCGCTAGCTCTGAATCCTAAACCCCATTGCTAAGCCTGCAGCATGTGACCCTAAACGAGCACTTACCGGTGAGATCAGAAGGCCGAGCCGAGCAGCCCATCTGCATCGCAAGTGATATCGCAGACGCCTAGCAGCTTGTCCCGGCCCCCCTCCACGTGTCGATGCAGATCATCTCTTGTGAACCTTACATCACTGGGGTTCTTTGGCTGCGCCAGCTCCCCTAGAAGGAAAACCGGGGCTAGGATTCAGAAAAGCCTGTGCTTGAGATGTGATCAGGGTGGTGTAGGGGAAGGGGAACGGCTGTTATGATTTGACATGGATTGATGCAAACAGCTCGAGATCTCCTTCATATGTAAACACAGCAGGGCAAATGACGACGGTACGTGGGCTGGAGTTGCGTCCGTTACAGACATACGGTATCGATTATGCATTTCACCGGCACTCCGATGGCAGCTCAGACGCAGCTTAGGAAAGCGTGCGTCCCAGTACATGCCGTTCAAGATCACGGTCGCATAGGGGAGCACGGCATCCTGTCAGGGATGGGAGTAACCACGTGCCGCTTCGTTCGTGACGCCAGGTGCGTTTCAAGCTGGAAGTGTCATGGAATCAAGTTGACCATCCTGGCCAGCAGCCACGTCGTATACACTGACTAGAGATCCTCAGGCGCTCAAATTCTGCGTTCACGATGCTGCACAAACATCTTCTGAAGACCTTGCCCCCCCACACCAACCCCCCCACCTTCTCTGTCTCTCCCCCGCTAACCTCAGTGTTTGGGCCTGAAAGGTGGGTTGGTAGTTCTCCGGCTGGCAGTAGTAGCCCTCCTTGTCGAAGGCCCCGCCATCTCGGCGCTTCACCTAAGAGCACGGTTTTGGGCTCATAAGACTAAGAGCTATAACTATGAGGCTGAAAGGTGCGCTCTCAGGCTGAATTAACCCCAAAGCCTCTCTCCCGTGTGTCCGTCCGCGCGTGTGTGCGCGGGTGTGTGTGTGTGTCGGGATGCAGCTTCAGTCCGATTGGACATCGGGACAGAAATGGTGCTACAGGTTCCGGATCGATCGAGGGAGCCTAATACCCTCTTTTGTATGGGGTCCCCACAAGCTGAACGATGGAGCCCTGAGAAAAGAGGGTTTTGCATTTCCTTCTACAACGTGATGAGATGGATCCCAGCCGCCATGTGCTCAGCAGTCGCAATGGACAGGTACAGCTTGTGGCAGTCCTCACGTTGCATTAAGCCGCTGTCGGCCTTTTCGCAGAGCTGCGGCAGTGTAGATGGGCTGACCAGCCTACACTGAAAATAGAACCCTAGCAAAAATTATCATTTTAGCTGTTTCTTAGGGATTATAATAACCCAAAATTAAAAATTTAGCTGTTTCTTGGTGATTATAATAACCAAAAAGTCAAAAAATATTTCTATGTACCCCTAAGCAGCTCGTGTGGCAGCAGCTTGAAAATCTCCAGAGCGCCCTGGCTAACATTGCCTTGGATCACAGCTACAGTCCCAATAAGGGTCCTATGTAGTTCTTTTTGGGGGTTCATATATAGAATCCTATTAGGTAATCCGAAAGGGTCTTAGGGGTTAGGGGATTTTAGGGTTTAGGGGATTAGGGTTTAGGGGTTTAGGGTTTAGGGTCCTATGTACTGTTATGGGGAATACTTCCCTAAGCCATAATCGTAATTCCTAATATGGAAACCCTACATACTACTATATCGGTACATAGGACCCTTTGGGAATAAACCCCATAAAGTTGGAAACGGGATTGAGGCCAAATAGTGCTGGGATTCCCTATACCTATACATTACTCTTAAGGATCGAGGCTATGGGGTTTCCAACTTTTGGGCTTCTACTGGCTTCTACTGTAGACCCCTCAACCAATCTTTGTTGTACGCCAAGTACCCACTAGTAAGGACCATGAGGGCTCTACAAAAGTGCCCTTTGGGGTGGGGTGGGGGGGGGTGGGGGGGGGGGGGGTCCTAATAATGCAAGAGCCTCTCTCGAGCTCAAAAAATGATTTTAAGCTTGCACTGGCTCACAGAAACAGGTTCTAGGTCGCCCCAGACAAATGTCAACAGGAACTTTCTGACTCGAAACCTCAAGCACTAAACCGAAAAGCAACCAGTAAAAGCTGAAGAATCAAAAAGCTTGCCCCGCGGAGCAGGGCTGGGCCTAAAATCGAGACCTCAATACCTACAAGTAGAATGGGGTTTTTGTGCTATATCATGGCATAAGTACAAGACAAATCTATCTGTCGAGCTGCCTTCCTACGAATCTATGTATACGTATCTATATAAATATATATATATATATATATATATATATATATATATGTATTTACGCATGTATAATCTGGGGCCATGAGGAAGAGTATTGCTGATTTTGCAGGCCTTTACGTTTTAAGATTCCGGCTTGCCAAAGATGGGTTGCATGATCTAGGAAGATTCCCGAACCCTAAAACCCTAAAGTCAAGCTCCCCGCAAACGGACCCCCTAACAAATCTGAAACCATCGACAAGTGTCCCGTCCCGGTGAAGACGGCAGTGAAGGGGCACAGCGCCTTTGGCAAGCCGTGCTTTCGGATCGCCTTCGGGGGGGAGGGCAAAAATGAGGCTCAGAGCGTATACGATCTTAGGGCTTAGGGCGGCATAGGGATGCATTTAGCGTGTAATCATATAAGCTTCAGGATTTCGGGGGTTAGAGCTCAGAGCATGTTCTAGGTAAACTAATAGTAAGTATGGTGTAGGGGCTTTAGGGCCAAATTGCACGGAAACAAACATTCTGGAAACAGACAAAAAAGACAACTAAAGCCCAAACCCAATGCCGTAAACCCCTACTTAAACAAAGCACGAACAATAATCGCTTGCTGATTGGGCCCTAAAGCGCCTCACCCGCCAGGGAAACAGCGCGTTTCGCCTCCTCGAGCGTTGGGTACCTGGAAAGAAGTGGGTAGAGGGTTCCTTAAGATTGAAGATGCTTGAAGGGTTCCTGTAAGGGTTCTTATACCTTTTGTGGAAGGGTTCCTGTAAGGGTTCTTATACGGCTTTTGTGCGTTCCTTAAAGGGTTCCTGTAAATGTTCTGTAAGGGTTTTGTGGTTCATCAAAGGGTTCCTGTAAGGGTTCTACCAGGGTGTTGTAGGAACCGGGGTTGTAAGTAAGGTAAAGTATAGTGATCACAACTTCCAGCTTAAACTACAATATGGTTTCGGGGTCTTTCGAAGCTGGAGAACTTAGGGCTTGGGGTTTATAGTGCTTGGGTGTTCGGAACGAGGTTAAGGGTCGATAGGCTCCATGGTAGGGAATGGGGACTCCCAGTTGTGGTCTGCTACCCCAGATAACCCTACAGTAGAAGCCAGAAAGTTGGAATATCATCATCCTAACCCCTTTAAGGTAAATTATAGGGTATCCTACCATGAAACCATATTCCAACTTTCTGGAGTTGCCTATAAACTAAACACTAAACCCCATGTAAGCCCGAACGTGAGCCCTCGCTGCACTCGAAGAGTCGCTGGGGTCTTCCACCCTGAAGACATACGGCGTTTAGGTATCCCAAGAAGGCCGTAAAGTCCTACAATAAGAAGTACTTGGACCTTGAGGGATCATGTAGGGGCCTAATTAACATTTAGAAGAGGGTTTTGGGGCCCATTATATTATATACCATAACTACAATCAGGAACCCCGCAAATAGTACTAGTATTTATTTAGGCACCTGTACTTAAAGGATCATGGGACTTAGTAAGTAGGGTTATAAGTACAGTAACTACAGTTATAATTACTTATAAACCCAATTAGGGTACTTGTAACCCTACTTACTAAGTCCCATAATCCTCCAAGTAGTACTGTAGAGGTCAAAAAGCCAAGGGGCATGAAGGCAGATCCGATGTGAAGTAGCGGCGTGCTGTAGCCAAGAGAACTCAGCTCAGAGAGCCCAATACCCTTAAGTAAGGAATATAGCTTAAATCATAATATGAAGCCCCTTAAGTAAGGAATATAGCTTAAATCATAATATGAAGCCCTATATAATTTCGGTTTTCAGTGCTGTAGCCAAGAAAACTCAGCTCGGCTTTAAACTGGCGGGTCCGGGCTGCCGGGAAGGGGCCTTAATCGTTACCGTGGGGCTTTGCGATGCTTTATATGACCAAGAGGGTCCTTAGATACTACAAGTATATTGATGAGGCAGGTCCCCAGAATCATAATGACACTCTCAAGGTAAGGACTATATGACTCTGGGCCACCCTTCTTTAGCAGGTTGTACAGGAAAGGTCTTAGGATGTCAGGCAGGGCAGCAAAGGGAATGTCTTTGGCTCCATTCAGGGTCCCGAGCACATTACTCTATGCCTTGGTCCAAAGCTACAACTCTCCTCCCTGCCTGACTAAGGCATCGACCCATCGTTCTTGACGTATCTGATTGCTGAAATTTACGACGACGGGCTCCTGCCACGAACGATATCATGTTGGCACATGTTCCGTTCTGCGTTGCTAGACCTTGAACCCCAGCCGCAGATCAGCGAGACACTTGCCAAAGAAACCTGCAGCATTCCTCAGCCCTGGAACAAGAGAAATTCGACAGATACAACGGTGCCTTAGACTATTCCGTATCGGGTCTGGTACCGGCATTTTTTTGCTCCAAATCTCCCGCTGCACGATTCCCAGTGCATCTCCGAGAATACTACGACCTGCGTCTCTTCTGACCACCCATGCTTGCAAAAGGCTATATTATAAATTCCGAAACCCTGCACGGCAAAACAAACCTTCACCAGGAACAGCCATGATATGTGGCAAATCAACCCGCGCTGTTCACAAAGACACTGCGGTCCTCTCCTTCGCATAACTGCGGCCAAAGAAGCAGGAACCTTTCGCCGAGTCCTCGTAGAAAGTCTATGGCCTCAAAAAGCAACACGGACTCCAGGAAGCATCTGGTCAAAAAGACAAACCTCGCCGGGATATCCCCTGTCGCGCCGGAATAGCACGAAAGGCCCTACCCCTTCTGTGGAAATGAGGGAACCCTGAAAGGAACACCTGTGATGCCCTGACAGAACACCTGTCAACTAGAAATGCCTCCCAAGAACCCAGCAAATCAAAAACTCTTAATTATAAACCCTCAACCACTAAACCCCAAACCATCAACACGTGAACCCCAGTAGACCCCAAAGGGAACTCTAGAAAGTTGGAATATGGATTAATGGTAGGATCCCCTATAACTTACCTTAAGGGGGTTACGATAATGATATTCCAACTTTCTGGCTTCTACGTTAAACCGGCCGAGCTGCTCCGGCATAGCCAGCAAAGGCGCCAAAGGCCACAAGCCGAGGCCCCCCCCGGGCGCCGGTGCCGGTGATGCATTCCTCGGCTTTAAGACCTAAGAGTAACCTAGGAATAAAAAGGGTGCCCTTTTCGGTTTAAAGGTGGTTATAAGGGAACCTAAACCCCAAAAAAGGGAATAAGGGCCTATTCTGGGTCCTCGGCTTTGACAGCATACCCTAAGGCCCCAAAGTAGTTCCTTTTGGGGGGGTTCGTATAAAGAATCCTATTAGGTTGTCCCCAAAAGGAACTACTTTAGGGCCTATGGGTAACGATGAGGGCCTTGACAATGTTCGAGCGTTTTTGTTGCCACCATCTCATATCGTAGTAAAACAATTTCACTCTAGAATCATAGAAAAAGTGAAAGGGGCTAGTACCGGAAATAATTTTGGCCTCTGCATGGCAAGCTCTTCTTCTTAGCCAGGCCCAAAATCCCACGATTCCATGATTGTTGAACTCTGCAAGGAGCCGCACCTTGGAACGGCCCTCCATTACCTGCCAAACCCTAAACCCGAAACCGGCTCAGCCGAAGCTGCGTAGTCGAGCAAGCGGACCTTCTTCTGCAAGGCAGCATCCTGGGATCTTGTTACGGAGTTGAACTTATAGATTATGTTACATTAATAAAGAAACCATATTACTTACTATAGATCCTTAAAATGGTACCTAATTTAAGTTACCGTAGTCAAGAAAACATACAGTAGTAGATTTACTATAGATCCCTAGTATGGTAACATAACTAGGATACCCAGTAACCTAAGAATCAAAAGGCCTCTCTTTTTGGTATCGGGTAGCTTTATAAGGAACCTAGGACTACAAAAAGGGAATAAGGGTACTACTGGGCATCCTAGATAAGTAACATTCCTTAATTAACAAGGGCCCAGCATCCAAGAGAGGCATCCCAGAAGGCTGGGCCTTGATGGTGTGGGAAAAGAAGCACCAAGTCCTCCCTGGCAGAAGGAGCTCTGGTGGCACCTGCTCTTGGGCCCCCTCCCAGTATATCGTAGATTGTAGGGGCTGTGCGGTGTAGGGCGTGTGTTTAGAGCTTCAGATCTTCTTGGGGGGTGAGTGAGGCTTAGGGTTTTGGGTCTAGTCTCTCCTCCTTGACGGCCAAGATGGTGGAGCACTCAGAGAGATCCTCTTTGATCTCGGCCCCGGCATCGAGGTACTCAACGTCGGTGAAAACACGCCGGGTGCAGGGCTGGACGACGACCTTGAGGCCTTGCTTCACCAGCTCGTCCACATGCCGAGGTGCTAGCGGAGCCCGTCGCTCCCACTTGTTCTTGTCTTCTCTTCGAAGCCCGATGACTGACGCCTTGCCTTGGCTGAGAGGGCAAGCACTCTATGAAACCGACGACAGGGCAACCCCGAGTTCACAGGCACCGTCGTCACAGACACGTCCAAGCTTCAGAAAGTAAGGGAGCCTGATGCAGTGGTATAGGATCCTTGCTGTCATACGCTGAAAGGGCGGTACCCACAACTTGACGAAACCTCCCAAATCCTGACCCTAAATCCTAAGCCGCAAAAACATCAGCCCTCAAGCCCCCCCAAACCTCCTCCACCCTCCACCCTAGACCCTGGGTGCTACTGGGCCACCGCCTGATTGGGCGGCCCTCTTGCCCACCGGCGTATGCGCCCGCACGGAGGTTTCGCCCAGGGAGGACCATGGCCGCTTGCCATGGGCCCTCGCCCAGGGCTCCATGAGCCTCCTCAGCACTTCTGGGCTGTTGCTATAAGAAATTTAACTCCGGGCTGTTGTTATAAGGAATTTGACTCCAGTTACCATAAGAATAAAGAACCACATTACTTACAAAAAAACCCTATTGTGGTAACATTAATATAGATTCCGTAGCAAAACCCCAGTTTTTTTTAAGACTTTAGTTAGGGGTTCCGAGGGTTTAGGGTATGGGGGCCCAGGGTTTAGGGTTTAAGGTTTTGGTTCTAGGGGTTCAGGGTTTGGAAAAACAAGGCTCAGAGTAAAACCGCGAAACATACTGCTGTTGGGACTTGGAGAGGGATCCTGCCTGGCTGCCACCACTTTTGATCCCAACCTGACGCCCTCTTCCGTCCCTGTTGTTTATAGCACTTCATAACTGTAGACTGTATAGCTAGCTTGGAAAAAAGACAACAATAATAATGGAGGTGTGCAAGTGCGGTCACTTTGAAGGGTTCTGAGGGTTTAAGGTGCCTAGGGGTTAGACCGTCAATCATCTCATACCACCAGTGCGCTCTGCTTCTAGTCTGCTCTACTACTCTATGCCGGTCTACTCTATAATACGATACTGATGATATTAACAAACTTTTCTGTTCGAGGATCATCAAGTTCAAGACTGATTCACAAACGGCGGCTTTCTTTAACCAAGATACCGACCTAAGCCGAAGAGTCGGCCCATGGCCCACGGATACACTCGCGTGGGGAAGGGAGGTGTTTAAAGGGACTGACGTCTTCGAGATTTGTGGCTTGGAGTTTAGAGCTGGGGTACCAAGCATGGGCCCAAATGACCCAGAAGACACGCAGCAGCGGCGTGGCAATGATTTTTGTCTTCGAATAGAACCGAAAGCGTTCCAACATTCCCTGTCTGTAAAGAAGGACGCGCTCTGGCGCAACACGACTCCAGAAGACTAGAAGCGCATCTTCGTGCTTGTTGCTGGGCAGTTGGGTTTGTATTGGGGGGGCCTTCCTGCTGAGCAAAAGCTGCCGGCAGATGCGCGCGATTGTGCGAAGGCCACAGAGGAAGCCGGAACTTTGGAGCTCAGGATCTCAAGTTGCAGACAGTTCCAGGCATGTTCCGGATGAGCCTTTGGCTGGTTTAAGTCTGATTGAACCTTCCCGAGACTCTCCTTTGGGTATTTGCTACGTGCGCGTTAGGAACATGCCGTCAGTATGGAAGCCGATGCTCTCGATTCTGCCCCGAGGATACCCCGGTCAATAACCAGCCACCCAGCGAATTCTGGCCCCGGCTGAAAATTGTCGTCAAGGTAACATGCCCCCCGTGTGGTGCAGGGCTTGGCTATGTCGGAGGACTGGGGCACATTGAAAAAGCTAGTCTTCCCTTTTTGCTATTGATGAAGACTACGACCCTGCAAAGGGACCCTGAACGACGAGCAAGCATCCACCTGCCTGCTGCAGGATGACATCCATGACGGCGAAAGTCACCAGAAAGCAGTCCAGCTTCACCCAGTTGCCTCAGAAGGATAGATGCCCAACAACGTGCCCACCGGAACATAGTAACTGGGAATCTTGAAATCTGAAGCTTCGATTCGAGGCCCCGGATTGGATGAGAGAACACGTGCTGGCTGTATCGGAGAATTTCATCCCATGAGGAGTCTGCTGGCAGCAAGCAGTCTGGGCTTCGAGGGCTAAGCTTGCCAGGAGTCTGTCGGTTGCGCATCCGCATTTCGAAGCCTGATCTCCTTCTGCTACTGCCACTGCTACTCTCGCTGCTGCTACTACTACTACTACTACGACGACGACTACTACTACTACTACTACTACGACTACGACTACGACTACTACTACTACTCCTCCTCCTCCTCCTCCTGCTGCTGCTGCTGCTGCTGCCACCACCACGAAGACGACGAGAGAAGGATGCAGCTGCTACCACATCCGGCCCTTAATGGACACAGAACTGCTGCTGACCAAAGCCCGAAAAGCCTTAAACTCTCAAACTGGGAATCTTCCCCCACCTCCCCCCTCCTCCCCTGCCAAAGAACAGAAACAGAGTTCACAAGCAACAGCACCGTACTGGACCAACACATGGGTAGTTGTCAAAACTACGGCCCCTTTTTGGGTACCCTAAATATTAGGTGCCGTATTATAATAAGGACCCAAAAAGGGACCATCACTTTTGAGAACCACCCACATATGACACTGAGGTGAAGGCTTCGAAGCACGGGCAACCTGAATGGCTTGTCCGGCGGAGGCGTACATTTCGGGCTTAGAGCTCCACCAGTCGGAGGTTGCGTTGAAAGGCCCTCGGGTTTTTTGGGGGCTTAGGGTTCGAGGGTTGCGGGTTCTGGGTTTTGGGGTTTTCAGGATTTAGGGACGGGCTGTGGGAAGTACAGCAGCCTTGGGCAGCCCGGCTTCTCAGGTTATACTCGGAAGCTGTAGCATGGTTGGGGGACCTTTGAACAGAAGTAGATTGAGGTGCGGTCTTCAGGTTTGAGAGTTTAAGGGTTAACTAATACCTATACCCCCCTTAGAACCATAACGAACATATTATGTTTATATAATATTCTCTTGGGTTTTAAATCAACAAAAATAAAAATCATTCCTAACTAGACTATAGATAGAAGACAAGCCTGCTCTTTTCTGGATCTGGGTTTGGGATTGCAGAATAATCACAGTGAGCCCTGCTGCATCCTCATCTTCAAATCAGTCTCTAAACCCGACTGAAAGACTATGCACCGAACCCTACAGAACCTGGTTGCAATATGGGACCCGGTAAAACATACATTCAGACTCCCCTTCACTTAATAAAGATCATACTCGGCCTCCTAACACAGGCTCTCCCAAAAGAGGGACTGGCTCTACATCTCGGCCCAATTTTCGGTCTAGGGTTGAAGAAACCGTAGAGCAGGATCCCCAATAAAGACGCTGATCATCCTTATTAGTAGCGGTTCCCGCCACACTTACACGGACCAACCTCCCCGAACCGTTCAGACCACAAGTACCAACAGCCTTAAGGACCACCCGAAGATCGCAAAACCACAGTCTCACAAATGGAGGCTGTCCCTGCCTGAAAACGAAGAAGCGAAGAGATAATTCGGTGACATAGATCACCAGGAAGAACCACTCCAAGTTCGCAATCCATTCAGGAGACCTTGGATTAGCCACCCGCGGAGGCGGTAAACGGTAGCTCGCTCTTCCGAACTTCTTAAGCTGCGAGGTGACCCAAGGTTGGTGTACAATTGACAATGCCCGTCCATTCTGATCTCGCAGGCGGTTGCTTTTTCTGTTGCTGGGGGTCTGATCCACCAACAGGGTGTGGTTGGGGAGCGAGTATCACGCGTGAGAGGATCTAGCAGAATCTAGCATAATCGAGCGCCCACTTGGAATAGTACCTCGCAGCTTCGTTCCTTCACTGTAGCAGCTCAAGAGCACATCGTTGAAGTCTGCAAGGAGCTGTCAATCCTTCCACCTTCTCAGAAACACCAACACACATGCACACCCGTAGACAGATAAAGACAGACATATATACATTATACACACCCATACGGTCCACACGACCACGGCACGTACATGCATGGCACGCACAGGCACCGGCACACCAGCACCAACAACAACAACAACAGCACCACCACCAACACCAACACCACCGCCGCCACCACCACCACATTCAGCACCACCAGTCACCACCGCCACAAACACCCCCACCTCCCCCACCATCATCACCACCACCACCACCACGACAGGCAGCGCAAACGCCTCCCCCCCTCCCCCCTTGGCCATTGCAATCAATGCCACCAATAACAAGCAACAACATCTTAACACTAAAAATGAATCAGCAACTGCAGCAGCTGCTGCAGTGCGACGGCCAACACCAATCAAACGCTACTCACTCAAGCCGGGGTGCGGATGACAAACGGTTCCTGGGATGCATTTGCTGCAATCCGGATTGCACCCGGCTTGTCTCGGGATTCTGGCCTGCCATGAGACACGTCCAAGCATGCTAGTTATCCTCGAGCTTTCCTAACTCACCTGGTCGTGATCATATGATTCAATCGGTCATGCAGCTTAGTGGATTGTAGGGTACCCCCCCCTGATTTACCTGTGGCTCTCAAACTAACTAACTGACTCGCTCTCTCTCCCTCTCTCTGTCTCTCTCTCTTCTCCTACAGGGCATGAGGGGCGTTCAGACCCCCCGGGCACATGGCCCCCCACGTGTTATGGGGCATTGAGGGAGTGTGTCTCTCTCTCTCTCTCTCTCTCTCTCTCTCTCTCTCTCTCTCTCTCTCTCTATATATATATATACAAAAAATCCATATATATATATATATATATATATATGTATATGTATGTAAACCATGCACTTGACGTGCAGTCATGCAAGTTTAAAGTTTACAGAACTCCGGCTGACCCCATATCGAGCTCGCGATACCAAGCATGCAGGCAACACAGAGTATTGCGCTTGGATCCCAATGGTCACGCCGTTGAGCATGATAATCAGGCCAATCCTGCAGGAGAGCAAGCTTGGGGGGGGGGGGATTCCTCGGAAGCAGGGCCTACCGTGTTCTGAGGGCGAACTCAATAATCTTAAATACAGGGGGCGAAAGAATTACCAACAATACTATTTTGGGGGGTCCTTATTATAATTATAGTATAACGGGCCCCAAACCCCCATTCTAAGTATTCAAGCCCTGACATTACTCTTTTCGGGATGGAAGTATGGGACCCCATTTCAGGGAACTACCCACATCTTCGACTGGGTGCTCCCAATCGAAATTCCCAAATCGGCAGGCCGGAGGCAAACTCCCGGAACTCTTGTTGGAGTCGAGTTGCTTGGATCACAGTCAACAGAATAGAGAGTCGTATCTCGTGGAGTTGTTGCAACAACCCTACTTACCTGTAGGATGCTCCTGAGCTTCGCACCACTCAGTGTCAAGACACTGTTGTTGCTGATGCTGTCAGCACTGCCGCGCAGCAAGGCTGTCGGCGATTGTAACATGCATTCGATATGCCGGGGTCGTGGATCCACCTACAGAATCTACCGCCATGGATTCTACAGATCTTCACTTAGCGCATGTAGTCACATCGTGTGACCAGATGACGGCGGTTGTACTGTGGGGACGGTCTTCAAACCGCAGATGTCTACAGGCTAGACAGATCTAGACAGTTACAATATCTATAGACATGCGCCTGTGGATTGCGCCTGTGGATTCGGCGACCATGCCTGAAATCTACTGTCTTCCAAGCTGTTTGCAGACGAGCCGCACCGTGTCGAAGCCGTTCCACACGATAAGGTCGTGGCAGAAACGCCTTCAGGTTCAAACGACGGTCGAAGTCACGTAAGCAAACCTATGGTATGTGGACAGACTGTGGCTGTACATTTGTCGGTCTGCCTAGTCTGCCTGCACATCTAACTATGAATTGGCATGCTAGTTCCGTGCTTGGTGGATTCGTGGCATTTGTACCGAGTTACTTTGCCCTATCACTTTGCAGCACGGAGTACCGATGCACCCGTACATGCGCGAGCAAACCGACTTGCAGGTCATTCCCGCAAAAATTGGGCAGGCGGCTAAAGTTTCGGGCTTACCTGTGGAATCTGAGATGGCATCAGAATAGTTGAACTGTCGGGCGGTCCTGCAATCCAGCAGAGGTTACCCAAGACCGCCAGTGGGTTTGGATGTGAACCGTGGCGAAGGAGCTCCCATCAGCTTGACGTGCGGGTCTCTGAAACAACGAACCGCGCATCTAGACTCCAGAGAATCGAATATGATATCTATAGATGTATATATACATATATATATATATATAGAGAGAGAGGAAGAGAGAGATAAACCTGGTAGTTTATAGTATGGTAAATGGCAAGGTATATAGTATGGCATATAGTAGTTGTGGCTTAGGATAATCGAGTATAAGAATTATTATACAGTGTAGTATAGTACAGTATGGTAAAGTATAGCACGATACAGTTGTGTATAGTCTTGTATCCTATAGTAAACTGCAGCATAGTAGAAAATAGTTAAGTATAGTACAATATAGTAATGGGTGATACAAGGTTCATACAGCTGGACATCATGTTCTACTTACAATACATCATAAGCGCGGTAGCAGAATACATCATGTATATATATATATATATATATCGGGGAGCACTCGAACGTCAGTTTTTGTAAGCCGCAGTCAGCACCAGGGCTGATCCGGGACCCCCGCATGGAACAGGCCGGACTTTTTGAAGGGCGTTCTGGTTCTAATAAGGTTGCAGCTGCATTTCTTGAAGGTTTGACAACCTTGCAGGCTAGAAATCTAGGATTGAAGAGTTCAGGCTCTGCAAGACTGACCGGATGATTACGCAAACACATGCCTCCCAACTCAAACCCTTTCAAAGACACATGCCCGCACCTCACGGGACCGAATCTCTCGAGGTCCATGCCCTTGCCAGCTGCCTCACGCAAAGCTCTGTGGGATTGCTCGAATTAGGATAGTAAGTGTAGTGGGAGCTCAAGACAGCAAACCTGTGTAATATCTGCACTGTCAGGTTCAATTTCACTCCGAAGTAGCGTGGTCCTCGTCGTCGTCATAGTCGTAACCGGTCGAGGAGTAGTGTAGTGGTAGTAGCAGTAGCAGTAGCAGTAGACGTAGTAGCAGTAGCGTAGCAGTAGCAGTAGTAGTAGTCGTAGTCGTCGTAGTAGTAGTAGTAGTAGTAGCAGTAGTAGTAGTAGTAGCAGTAGTAGTAGTAGTAGTAGTAGTAGTAGTAGTAGTAGTAGTAGTAGTAGTAGTAGTAGTGGTAGTAGTAGTCGTAGTGGCAGTGGCAGTGGCAGTGGCAGTGGCAGTGGCAGTAGCAGTAGCAGTAGTAATAGTCGTAGTCGTAGTAGCAGTAGCAGTAGCAGTAGCAGTAGTAGTAATAGTTGTTGCAGTAGTAGTTGTTGTGGTAGTACAAGTACTGTACCTGACAGGAATGGAAATGCCGCAAAACCCTAAACCCTAAACCCTAGACCCTAGACCCTAAACCCTAAACCCTAAACCCTAAACCCTAGACCCTAAACCCTAAACCCTAAACCCTAAACCCTAGACCCTGAACCCCAGACCAGACCAGCCTTCCGCATGGACACGGCACGGAGGCCTGGGGGAACCAAGTTCTCGGCTTAGGAGTTTCAGGGTTTGGGGTTTAGAGTTTAGGGTTTAGGGCCAGGGTTTCAGGGTTTGGGGTTTAGAGGGTTTAGGGGGATTTGGGGCGGGCTTCAGGGTTTGGGGTAAGGGTGTAGGGTTCTGGGTTTGGGGAGTTAGGGCAGTTGGGAGGTTTAGGGGTTTTTGGGGGTTTCAGGGTTTGGGGTATGCGGTATCACTGCCAGCCGGCTTAGGGCTTACCCTTTGGCATGCTTGCCCAGCAGATAGCAAACGCTCGTCCCCCAGGTACGATCCGGTTCTGTCTGACTGCGGGCTCTGGGCGGAGGATTTGTTTAGCATCTATAGGAGCTATCTATGTCACAAACCCGGATTTCATGCCGACTATAACCCTAACCCTACCACCAAAGCCCTAAACTTATTGTGATCGTCTAGTCTTTCCTTCACTCCGTGCTGCACCATGCCTTGAATCCTAAACCACAATCCGGGGGCCCTCGCCCTCTCCACCGCAGCATCCCGGGCTACTTGCTATCATCAGCTTCGCCAGGACACCAAACAAGCATGATCAACAACGAATGGGTGTGTATGTGTATGTTTGTATATATATATATATATATATATATACATATCTATATATACATATATATATATATATAATCATAAATACCTTATGTATGTATGTATGTATGTATGCATGCATGTAGATGTAGAACCTTCGAAAAGGATGGCGGATCAAGATTCCAACGGATACTGGCTTGCTGCGTGACCGAGGCCCGGAAGCCTCCCTCCAAAGGCTACGCAAGCAGGCAAGCAGATAAAGTAAACGCCAGAAAGTTGGAATATGATTATCCTAACCCTTCCATGGTAAAATAAAGGGGATATCCTACCATTAATCCATATTCCAACTTTCTGGAGTTCCCTTTACGCAAACAGGCAAGCTTACGAGCCGGTTTAGAGTTTCGGGGTTTACGGTTTAGGGTCTAGGGGTTTAGGGTTTAAGGTTTAGGGGAAGGCGGAGGTTAGGGGGTTCTACGTTGTAGGAGGGCTCATGATCTGCCAGCATTTTCGGCATTACAAAGGGGTTTGGGTATGAGGTTTGGGCGGAGCCTCTATGGCCGACCTCTGAAAACTTCGCTTCCTCGTTCCAACTCTGCCCATGGCAGTCTCAAGATACCAGAGCAGTGCATGAATTCAGCCACGCTGCCATAGCCTTCCGCTAGCTGCTCTTCGCGGTCTATCACATTCTCCTCCTCTTCGCGCTCCACGACAACATCATCCCCTCAGCTCCGCTCATTCAGTGGATTCCATTTCCCGGTTCCCCCCGGATACCCGGACGCACCCAACAACACTGTCCTGAAGGAATCGCTCTGTGCACTCACCCGTTCCATTGGTTCATACTGCGCAAGACGGTGGGGCGGGAGTCAAGGCATCGCAGGATCAAGCCCGAAGCTAGGCATGACTCTGCAGACGCTACTTGCAGCCACAGTGACGGAGGGCTTGGAGCGCATCCTCGCCCTTTTTGCCGCCGCCGTTCATCTTTCCTCGCGGACCGAATCGAGCACTTGTTCAGGTTTTGCTTTTTAAAAGCCCCACCCGAGGCCAGTACACTAGTATACACCCGAAATCTCGGCCCACGCGTAGCATCGTTGCCTGGTTCTCCACAGTGCGACCAGTGCAGCACTGCTGACTCTGAAACTTTGCTTCTTGGAAAGGTCCACGCCGGTGGCTGAACAACACAGGGCTTACAGGTTGCTGGGTCCATGCAGATGTATCAAGGACGTCAAGCAAAAACCACCACCATCATCACCGCCAGCAGCGGCAGCAGCAGCAGCAGTAGCGGCACCAGCACCAGCACCAACACCAGACCAGACTAGACCAGACCAGCAGCAGTAACAGCGACAAGCTTTGCAGAAACCGCAAAGCCGATGTTCATGTCGGCAGGTGACCCCAATCAGGTGATCACGCGCACCCTGTCCTTCCGATGCCCACGACGCAGTACCCGACTCCTTCGTTCCTGCAGCTGGAGCAGGAGATGCATGAGAGCACGCCAAAAAGCAGGGGAACGAAGCTGGAAAAAAAGAAAAGCAAACAAAGGGCGGGTTTCAGTCTCAAAGGGCGCATCGGCTCTGTCTGTCTATCTATCTGTATGGTGTGTGTGTGTATATACATATAGTTTGTTTACAAACACACATGTACTTGAGCATCTACTGAGAACTGTTTCATGCATGCATGCACAACTACATACCTACATTGGCATACATAACTACCATAATACTAATGCTAAAGCATATAGTACTGACAAATAGCCTCAATATCATTTACAGTAGTGGTAGGCAGCCTTAAAATTGGCCAGACTACGAACCACGCCACAAACAACAGTCATTGTAATCAGAGTCTTTTTGCACCATACCAACATAGCAATGCCCAAGATCTACGAACCTCCTCGTCGCCAGGGACGGATAGTTCAAAGGGCACTTGGTGGGTGTAGTGTAGTCTGCCTCCCTGATTCATGAAGGCCCCCTTTCTTAAAGGATTGCAGGGTTCTGGGTTTAGGGGTTGGAGGTTTAGTGTTTAGGGTGTGGGATTCAGGGTTGAGTTTGAGCCTTAAAGCCTCACTGAAGGAGGGGTTAATTTATCATCAGGTGTCTACAGGGTCTACATCAACGGCGACTGCTGAGGCAGGCTCGTAGCCACCTTGGTGCGGACCCACTCCACTGATGTCGGGGCGTTGCTAATTAGCATAGGATTTTTGGACTCCTTGATCATATATTATCATGTAATTAATTGTGAGGGGAAGCCTAGAGAATAATGTTTGTCATTATTGAGGCTGTTGCAATATCTCAACTTCCTTCTCATGTTGAAGCCTCACACTCTGGTTACGTACATCCGAACCCTACGCAAGTCCCCAAGCCGAAACACTACAACCCTGAGATAGCGGTCCTCGAACGTTCATCCTCTTCTGCTTGCTTTGCGCCGAAGGTGGCCTCTGAACCCCGGATGCTCCGAAGCAGTTAAGATCTTGGTTCGGGACTCCGGGGATTACGGCTTGGGAGTTCGGCTGGTTTCTGTTTAGGGTTGACGGCTTAGGGCCTAGGGTCCATGAGGATTGAGGATTTTCCGGAGAGGGTTGAAGGGTATAGGTTTGGGATAGGATTCTAAAGGGATGCCGCTGCTATTTCTTCCGAGTGCCAGTAGCAGCTCGCAAGAGCTCCAATTTGCAGAACCAAAGCAGCCTGTGCTCAAAAAATGGGTGGCTGGCCTGCAGCTAGAAGTAGGAGCGACCGTGGGGAACCCTCCAAAGTCTAGCACTGTCCGCGAATCTTGAACATCGTCAGAATCAAGCCGAAACCTGGCAACGACTTGCCACAAACTGGTGGAAGGCCGCACACATCCATCCACACGCCGAAAAGCTCGAAACCGGATCAGCCGACTAAACACACACGCACGCACACACACACACACACACACACACACACACACACACACACACACACACGCACAGACAGACATGTGATATCGAGCACCGCCCTGGAACACATGCATGCACCCACCTGACTCAACACCACAACGGATGCTAGAAATCCTTACAGGAGCATGTCTAAACAAACAAAATGACGCCTATATAACATCTCTGAGCCATCAAAAGGGTATCGCGCTTACAGAAGCAGAAGCATGTATAAACAAAATGAGCCTTGTAACATCTCTAAGCCCTGAGAGGCTCTCGCTCGGCCTCAAGTGGCCCAAACCAGAGTCTACCTGCAGCTGGACGGGCATGCCGGTAGGAGAAACATCCTTGTCCTGGCGTTTAGGGTTAAGGGTGGTAGAGGATCGACCCTTCTGTAGGGCCACCAAAGGGTTTTGGGGTTTAGGGTTTGGGGCTTAGGCTTTAGGGACTATCCTTATGACTAATGACGAAGCCTAAAATCCTTGTTTGATGATGATGACAGGACGAAGATACTGGGAGCTGCTGACTGCGGTTGATCCAGCTAAGCCTTGTTCATGGGCTTCGGAGATCTTGGGGCCTACAGAGGATAACCGTGAGAGGCATCTTTGGAGACAAATCGCTGCGACTGCATGTGCACATGTAGCTGTAGATGCATCCTTGAGGTGATGCAAACACTTTGTATGTGCACATGCACACATACCCTACCTGTGTGCGTACAAAGGGAAATCGAGACGATCCCACAGGTCCAGTACTCTGTGTTTCTCCAAGTCTTGAGCTTAAGTTACCGAAATATCGATGGTAACTGATGTTAAGTTAGTTCCTTGGCAAGAACCCAGTAGTATAGAAGCCTGAACAATGACCAATACCACTCTGCAGGTTCCCTGCGACATCATAATTGCTGCTACGGTACACCCCCAAAACCCTGCTTTAGTCATCGAGGCCCCTTTTATAAATCTTATGTGTGTCTTACGTGTGTCTGGAAGCCCCGGAGGTGAGGGTGTGAGGTAGCTACTGCCATGCTCCAGCCTCGGAATCAAACGCGATGCCGCGAGGCGTCCACGTTTGCATTGAAGCTCATGCAGGAGTCGCGGAGGTTTGGGGTTCAGGGCATTGGTTAAGGGTTATAGCGTTTAGGGCCAGTAAAGGAGCTTCAAAGCCAGCCAGCCTGTACATAAAATCCCGAGCCCCGAAGCCCATCGGGCTCCTCCTCAGCATCCTCCTCCCTGAGGTCATGGAGATCCTGGCAGCACCGCTTTAGACTTAGACTCCTTCATCTTGGGCTTCTGTTGAGGAAGGGTCAAGATGGGGGCTCTTTTCAATCCCTGACGTTGCCGTATATATATATATATATATATGAGCATTAATATATGAGCATATATATATATATATACATACTTGTTCCAATACAAGTGGGACTTTCCGAAAATAGCGGACCCTAATTTTAATATAGTGCCCCAAAATAGTAGGATCCTTAGTTATAAGGACCCCAACTTAAGGTACGCCTTGCTTTGGGAAACTCCCACATGAGCCCGGCGGCGCCTGCGGGGCACGTGCCTGCGCCGATAAAGGTCGGGAATGCACATCCTCAATCCTAAGTTCAGGGTTGGGCAGGCGCATTTGGAATTATCTTCACCGACATCCGGGAGACTTCGACACATACATGCACGCATAAACACATACGTACTTTCATACAAACAAACGCGCATACGTACATATGTATATATATATATATATACACACATACACGCACATACATGCATACGTAAGTGCATACATACATCGTTCTGCATCTCATACACACATGCGTGTACATGCTGCAATGAATAGAAAAAGCAATGCAGTGTAATGCAAGTTGATGTGTAAAAAAGTTAACCCAGGCAAATGTAAAAAGTAAACAGGACATGCACAAACGAACGAGTATGCGAGCATGAGGCATGTTTGAAAATCTCAATGCAATGTAAATCACGTATTCGCAGGGTAAGGTTGGGTACGGCGGGAAGGCACAACGCAGTGTAGCGTAGTACCATGTACCGTGAGATGTATCAAAGCAAAAAACATAGTACCATGTAATGTATTGTATGTATATGCACAGGAGCATGCATATACATACATATATACAGTTATATATATATATATATAGGTATTCACATCTATGTACAACAAACCGATATACACACATACTTTCTTAAAGCTACACATACAGAGAGAGGCATGTATCAATGCATGCATCTATGTTGAGACGGTGACCGAGGCTCGAAGACTCAGTGTAAGTCTCGTCTTCGCTCGCACTGGTGTCAGGTCGACGTTGGGCCCAACGCTCCTCGCAGCATGCAGCCACTTGGGGATGGGAGCCCCTCATGTTACCCAAAAAGTTGTAGTATAAGTATGTAGTTACAAAGCCCCATGAACTAAGCTATACTGACGAATAACCCCAATTAAGGTACTTATAACCTCACTTGGTACCTCTCCTCCAAGTAGGGGCAGAGCACCCAAGCCCAAACATGGTTGACCTTTAGATTGTGGCAGGATTATAAAAGACCACTAACACGGATATAAAGGCTACCTACCCAGAGACTGAGAACACTCTTCTCAGGTTTGGTTTTCCCTGCTACTCCTACCGATTACAGAAAGGCAGCGGTTCGTTTTACTCTGGACGTTGTACAGCCAACTGCACCTAAGGCTAAACACCCAAGAGGCATCATGCATCCGGTGCACCAAAACCGAGTAAGAAAGAAGACAAACCCCTCCGATCACCCTACTGCAACCCCTCCCTCATGAGCCAAGCCTGCACAGTATCTTAAACTCCTGCACCGTCAAAGCAAGGAAGCGGCAGACTCACTTACTGGAGGACAGAGTGGTGATTCAGGGACATGCTTGGCACATGGGGTGCAGAGTCCAAGTGTAGGGTCTCTTGCGCTTTCAGGCCGAACACCATTTCTAGGTCCTCGTAGGTCCAACAGCTGGGATTGGATTTGGGGCATAGAAGTCAGAGGGGGGGGGTGGTGGGCGTATAGTCCGGGTGGATAAATATGGCATATGTAACGCCACTACATACAGAGCCCTCCCTCGCTCCGGAGCGGCAGGTGGATCTCTTTCTGGACTGGTTGGTGCCATTGCAGCAGATGAAGGCGTGTTCTAAGGAGGAGACCCTGAAGCTAAGCCGTTGAGAGGATATTGGTCATGGGCCATAGCTATCGTCTGGACTCATGGGCCCGGGAACCGGGCAAATTCCACCCAACCTTGGTGGATGACTGCTGGGGGGACTGCAAGCCCTAAACCCTAAACCCTAAACCCCAAAACCCTAAACCCTAAGCCCTAAACCGTGCACTGCAAGACTCTGACTTAATGTCTGCCTCTGAGCCATTCTGAGAATGCGTGCGGTAGTTGCATGGGGCACATATGAACTACCCAAAGGCCCCAAAGTAGTTCCTTTGTGAGGCTCGTATATAAGATCCTATAGGGTAATCCCAAAAGGAACTACTTTGGGGCCTTAGGGTAGTTGCACGACTCGAAAATACTGGATGCTACGACAGTACTGGCAGCATGCGACGACTTGAGGCATGTAAAGCATGTGCGCAATCTTCTGCACAACTCAGATTCACAGGAACCCTTTTCTAAACCCACCCTCGAAGTACGTCGAAAAATCCTCTGCGCGGGCTGTGGAGGCATTGCAAAAAAAACAAGTATGTTGGAGTCTGCAGCGTTGTGTTTGGATCTGGGACTGAAGGCAGTTTTTCGCAAGTGCCCCTGGTATCTTCACATCGATCGTCTAGTCTAGCCCGAAGTACTACAGACGCCTAAATAAAGATGGAACCAGTGGAAGCCGTGAGGAGGGGTATATTATATTGTAGTTATATAGGGGCGATAAGGGGATACTGGGATAGTGTCTTCGAATTAGATAGCCGTCGAAAGTCGGGTCTTGAATCCTGAAGTGCTGCTTGTGACGTGGAGTTCTTCATAGTTCTTCGACACGGGGACATTGAGGCCCCAAAGTAAAGCCTGTGACACAAAGCCGTTGTATCACCCCTTACCCTAAACCCTAAGGAAACCAGCATAAGGAGCCCCACAAAGGAAGGTTTTCGGAAGCTAAGGTAGCTTAGGAAGCCTTCCAAGGGCTCCTTAACATAACTATAGTATACTGGGCACTAAATCCCTGTTCTAACTATTATGGCCCCTATATTGCAGTACCCTTATAGATCCCTTATAGTAACCCTTAGATAGAGCCTCTTAAAAGGCACAAACCCTGTTAGTGTTATTATGGCCCCTATAGTAGGTCTTCGGAAGGAAACCTTTAAAGGGCTCGAGCCATGTCCTGGCCGCCGGATCGGGGATACCCTGCGATTGCGGCAGGCAGCGGTCTGGGAAATAAGTGAGAGCCGTAATCATCTGCATATTAGGGTCCTATTGGGGTAGATAACCATGCGGTTTTTATATCGGTTGATTGCAGTCTTAGTGGGGCCCGAATATTTCAATAACTGCTTTGATTTTGTGCTCCATAACTCGGGTCATATGTAGCAGGCAATCAGGCAACTCCATAGAAGACTACCGCAAAATATTCAAGCTCCTTCCGCCAAATATTCAAGGCGCTTGAAGTAAAAACTGGTGACTTGATCTACATCCATAAGTATCGCTACATTAGTTCAAGCTCGCTTGCTTTGCGGAAGCAAGACTCGGCACATGTCACTGGTAGGTCACTTCCCAAACGTGAAACCCTGAACCCCGATGCCCTTCGACAAACCCTACCTTAACACCGAAAAACCTACATTTTTAAGGGGCTTATATAAAGAAATCATAAGAAACCGAATAGTAAGAAAAAGGGTACCCTTATTACAAACCTTAACCCCGAAGAGCCTACATTTTTAGGGACTTACATAAAGAAATCATCAGAAGGAACCCCCCAAAAAAAGGTAGGTTATTCAGGGTTAAGTTCGTTAAGTCCCAAAACCCTAGACAAACACTGAACCTGGAACTCCTATACTAACCAAGCCCTAAGTGGCATCAAGATAACGGCTGTAGAAGGGAAAGATTCACGGTTAGTGCGTATATAGGGCGTGGGTGAATAACGGCAAGAATGTAAGTTCGAATTGTTCGGACAGAACGGGACCGTTCAGTTGAAAGACCTCTACAGATCCTCTACAGGGTCTTTTCAAGCATGTCTACAAGGTTCTGCAAGACTTCTGCCGCTTTCAGCTTAGGTCGCTGGGACGGCTTCACATCCTGCCTCAGGTACCGAAAACTCGCTTTCTCGTGCCATGACCGTGCCCCGTCCACTTGGGGCGCATGTGCTGAGGGCACGGCGCTTGGTGACCACGGATGCTACAAAGGCAGAAGGATTCCGCAACTCGGCGAAGCTTGCAGGCAGGTTGATATGTTGGAGTCCTAAACTTGGCAACGCTACTCACGCTCTGGTTAAGCCGGGGGGATTGGGTTTAGAGATGTTTGTCTGCGGGCTCAGAAATACCGAAGCTCAGACAAGATTTACGGGCAACGGGGTCTTGAGTGAGCAAAGCTTCAACCCAAACCCGTGTGGGAAACCAAAGAGTCTCTGACACGGGGTCGCAAATGCGAAAGACTGGGGAGGTTGATGCTTGACTACAGAACCTTCTAGTACCAGTAGTCTGATGCACCAACATCTGAACTCTTTCAAGGTCTTTGCTCGGGATTGCAGTTTTGCGAGGTTTTTGAGGCCGTATGACACCACAGAGCTATTCGTTTTAGAGTCTTCCGAATTGTATGCCAGCCCAGCCAATGATTACCCATCCCTTAGCCACCAAACGACGCATGATCCGAGAACCCCAGCCCTTTTGACATTAAGCCGTCGGCGTTATGAAACTTTTTTTCGAGGTCGTCGACCATAGTCGCCTCAGCCGGCCAAACAAATCGGGGTCTCAAAGCCTCCAGACGTGCACCGGAATCATTTGCCACCCACAGAAACTGAGGGACCCGCTAAAGAAAAACAAACAGCAGCCCCGAAAGCGCGAAAGATCGATAGCCACATCGGTAGATGATAGGTCGATGGGTTTTATATATGAATAGTTAGACTTGACACATAGGTATGTATGCCGAACACACTGATGATGCTATATGCAACAAACGCACACGTGCAATGTAAGCATGCGTATACGTATACTCATCTGCTTGCATATTCAGAAGACTTGAGAACCAACATACACATGTGCCAAATGTACATATGTACACACATATGTGTGCATGCTTGCGAGAGAGAGAGAGAGAGAGAGAGAGAGAGAGAGAGAGAGAGAGAGAGAGAGAGAGAGAGAGAGAGAGAGAGAGAGAGAGAGCGAGAGAGAGAGAGAGAGAGAGAGAGAGAGAGGAAAGACAAAGAGAGAGAACCAACGAGAAACGGAGGGAGAGAGAGAGAGAGAGAGAGAGAGAGAGAGAGACAGAGAGAGGAAAAACAACAAGCCAAGCGAGCAGGCATAGTTTCGTCAGTAATTAATTACCTGTACCTTTACATGTATGCTTAAACTTTGCGAATCTTTGTGATGCATACGTGCCCACTATGCGTACTGTGAGACAACATGCCACGGAGAAGGATCCGTGCGGCCGCAAGTTCCAAGTATGCACTGTCTGGCTGTCTCTCCCTCTTTTTCCCTCTCTCCGGCTCTCTCTCTCTCTCTCTCTCTCTGTCTCTCTCCCTCCCTTCTTCCACATGCCATAGGGGACGAGTTAAGTGCCCCCGGCCGCCACGGCCCCCAATTTCTGACGCTTTGGGCATCTGTCAAAGTTGGTTGTGAAGTACCCTCCTGAGAGGAATAGATGTATTAGTCATCATGTGAATCCAGAAGCTCTCTCTCTCTCTCTCTCTCACACGACTCGCCCCAAAACCCTACAACCCTGGAGCAAAGCAGTCCTAAAGCTCTGCGACCTTAGCCCGCGAAAACCTACAATCCTCACTCCCCACATTCGAGCCCAATCGCCGCATCCTCTCTGGAGAGGGCCAAGATCAAAGCTTGTGCCTACAAGGGCGGACCGTCCGGGCGTTGGGGCTAACCTTAACCCTGAATAACCTACCTTTTAGGGTTCCTTATTATGATGTCTTTATACGTCCTCAGACATGTAGGTTCTTCGGGGTTAAGGTAGGAATTAGGATGCAGTTTAACATTTCGTTTGGTTCACAAGGCGCCTACGTTTCTTAGTTCAAGGGTATTTTTTCTTTGAGAATGTCGAAACCTGGTTTGTTTTGTGGATCCGGCGGAACTTCACGCAACCAAACCACGAACCCTGCATCCTGACCGTGTGTCCGTGATATAGGGCCAGTAGTTGGAATAGGACGTTGAGCGTTGAGCTGCGCTTTAGGCTATGGTCTGTTGTTACAGCTTGCTATAGCAGCCTTAATAAGGACTTTTGGGGAGTTACAATTTCCATGTCTCCAGACCCGCCTAGAACTCACAACAAAGTCTTGATGATTAAGCTTGTACCCTAGCACTCCTAAACCTGCCGAATGTGCTAGGGTGGGGCCTCTGCAACATGAACCGAGTCGCGCTGCAAAGGTATGCTTGGAAGCACAACGCTGCGAGACTACGAGGTAGAGTTCAGCGGCGCCCAACCCTAAACTCCTGAACATTCCAACTACAAAACATCCGAACTCCCAAAGAATTCAATACCAGCTCATCCAGAACCTCAGCCCTATATACACTCTATACATCTTTCTCTAAGTCAAGCGGCACTTCTTTTCAGGGGGGGGAGGCGGATGTGCAAAGGCCAATTTTGTTCAGCAGGCGCCGGTGTTCAGCTTCCCTGCTGTCTGGGCCTGACCCACCTCCACTTTCGAGAGGCTGGGACATCGACGGTTCAGGGCTCTGGCGGGCCTTTTAACTTTACGAACCCTTAACCCTATAATATAGGGGCCTAAATGATTAGACTATGGTTTGGAGCATTGCAACTAGAAAAGCAGCGTATGTTTGAACAAGGAAGCCCCAAAGTAGCATTGCATGGTAATTACCTGTATAACTCCTTATATTGCACTTCCCCACACACGAGGCCCTAAAGCCCAAACGCTAAGAAACCCTATAAACCCAAAACCCTAAGCCCTAAACCCAGAGCCCCAAACCCTTAAATCCTAAGCCACAAACCCTTAAGCCCCAAGGCCAAATATTATAGTACCCTTATTGATCCCTTATAGTAAGCCCTTATAAACACCCCTTTATAAGGCCCCTTTCAGTCCCTACTAACCAAAGGTAAGTAAACCCCGAAAGCCCCAGCCCATCATCTCAGATGCCCTGCTCCAGGCGGAGCAGAAGACCTGCGAAATTGTGGTAGGGCTGAGGGTTTACGGGCCTAGGGGGAGATGTGTATGTGCGTGTGTAGATATTCTCTCTCTCTCTCTCTCTCTCTCTCTATATATATATATACATATATCGTTCTGTCTTCTTCACAGCCAGAAGAAATGCAAGGATTTCTCTCTAGCTCTCTTCCTCTCCTCTCCCCCTACTCTCGCGTACGAACAGCGTTCTTTATTGTTCTTCATCTGCGAAATATAAAAAATGCGACGTGAGCATCGGTTCGAGTCCCTCTTCGGATTGCTGGAGGTCCCTGGCGGCTTTTGGTCGATTTTAAACCCTAAACCCTAAACCCTGGTTGGTACTGGCTTGGCGGCTTTTGGTCGATTTTGGCAGGGGCTTCGAAGCACTAGGATCTGGGTCAGGGGTTACAGGAATTGGGGGAAGGTTTCTGTGGTTGAGGATTGGAGAGAAAGGTGCTAGAGAGTTTTGAAAACTCGAAAATAAACCAGCCACGACTATACAAAGGATTCGCAGAAGCACATGACCCCGGCAATCGCTAGACTCTGCGTAAACTGGAGTCTCAAGGAACCAGAGTATAGCCTAAATGCCAGAATGCAAACAGCAACCCTGAACCCCCTCGCTTCTTACCTTTGCTGAGTAGGGAATGGGAGAATGGTAGTAATAGTAGTTATAATCGTAGCCCATTCCTCCATTCCCTACTAACCAAAGGTAAGTATAGTATAACCCTTATAGGAACCCTTATAGTAGCCGTTAAAGGAATCCTACCCCTCCCTACTAACCAAAGGTAAGAAAAGGCATCAGCCTGCAGTTGGGGTTCATGGGACTTAGTAAGTACAGTCTATGGTTCCTTTTAAAGGTACTATAGGGCTCTAAAATAGGGCTCATTAAAGGGACCTCGCTTGCAGCCGGGCAACGCTGCATCTCATCTGAGCGCTTCCTCTCCGAGCTCAAGTCCTCGAAGGCAGTAATCTTAGTAATAATAGTAATAACAGAAATAACAGTAATACTAGTAATAATAGTAATAATAGTAATAATGGTAATAACAATAATAACAGTAATAATACTAATAATAATGGTAATAGTAATAGTAGTACTAATAGTAATAACAATAA
>CAJNDT010001035.1:635044-729007 GCA_905221615.1 Symbiodinium sp. CCMP2592
TTGGGGTTCATATATAGAATCCTATAAGGTAATCCCAAAAAAGAACTACTTTGGGGCCTATGGGTAGTGAAGAGATGGTAATGCTCATGTCGCTTATGACCGGCCAGGCGATGCTGGCGCATCTGCTTGGAGGGTCGGGGGACTTAGTAAGTAGGTAGTAAGTAGACTTATAAGTACCCTGAAAGGGACCCTAATTGGGGTTATGGTACTTATAAGTCCCTAAAATAACCAGCTACTAAGTCCCCCGACCCTCCAAGTGATATGCGGATGACGATGACGATGATGCTGAAGCTGAAGATGGCAACGACGCTCATGTTACTGACATGATCATCGCGATGACGGTGCAGATGGCGGGGGTGTGATGTGGGTGCTGCTTTTGGTCCTTGCTAGCTTCGAGACTCTGAAGCAGATAGATGGTCATCACCATCTTCGTCCTACCTCGGTTCGTGTGACTCCCGAGTATGTCTGCGAAATTGTGCAGTCGCTGCGACTGATATCCTGTTCTTCTCGTTGCAGGATCATTCTATTCTCGCGGACATGGTCTGGATCCGGAGGTTTGGGGACGCATTTAGTCCCCAACAGCTGGTCAGCTAACACAGGGCCACACAATGTCTAGCTGCTCTTGCTTCTGAGCTTTGGCCGGCCATGAACCCTAAACCCGTAAACCCTACCTACAGTCTCCATTGCAGTTCCTTTTTCTGGCTTAACCAATTAAATCTTAAGGATCCTATAAGCTAACCCCCAAAAGGGACTACAATGGAGACTATAGGTACACCCTCAACCCGAAATCACGAAGCATGGAAACTCACCGACCGGGCATGGTCGGTCCTCCGAAAGTGTAACGACGGCACGCCTGGGCTAGGGTCACTCCGTCGGGAGAAATGGAGACTCATGGGGTATGATATTATGAAATACTACTAGCCACTTCAAGTCCGTCTCTGAATGCTGCTACTACTGGGGGATTACACACGTGAATCAGCGCATGTCCTTGATGCTCATGCGTACCTCGAGAAGTACACGTGCTATCATTTGCTTGGACCATGGCGGCTCATGCCCGGCACTGAACCTGCAGTAACTGTAAATGCCAGTATAGACTCGGAAACCCGGCAATCCAGCGTGTAAAACACTTTGCATGTTCAGGTTGCTGTCATGGTGCGCATTCCAAAGAAGCAGAATGACAAAAGCTGCAAACCCTGGCATCGATGGCTCAAATGCTGTGCAGGGTGTCCAATAGACATCGTAAGCGTTCTGTGCCGCGGTTGCTTCTGTTAACACCATCAGGCGGCGCTCTGGTTAATGTCACTGAGCGTTGTAACCTGCAGCCTGTATGCCAGCGCCTCACCCGGAAACAACCAATAGCATGTCTAATCCGGCTACAGAGCACTCGCCACACATTTGGGGTATTTCAATGTGAGAGCGGAGAAATGATGCTCTGAGCTAGTCACCAATCCTGTTCAGCGAGACCTCTCCCCCAACCCCTCAGCAAGTCCAAGCGGCTCCGACGCATCACAATTTGCCGTCTCAGGTGCCTGCGGTTCTGAAGACCATTGTTGAACAGTTTGTTCAACGCTCGGTGTTTTGCTTTTGGCATGTCCGGACATCGGGTCTCAATTTGAAGTTTCATTGCTACGTGGGTGGGACACGCACGGCGTTTGTGTTGTGACGCTGCAGAAAGCGCGCCCAGGGCCATGAATCTTCACCTCGATTCATGTGATTGAGCTCAGAGGCTACCGATGGTGTTGTGGCAGTGTTTGGCAAGCGATTCCCCAACCCCATCGACATTATACCATGTGGT
Source organism: Symbiodinium sp. CCMP2592 (assembly GCA_905221615.1). Taxonomy (NCBI): domain Eukaryota; class Dinophyceae; order Suessiales; family Symbiodiniaceae; genus Symbiodinium; species Symbiodinium sp. CCMP2592. Next base: position 636,840 of record CAJNDT010001035.1, read on the forward strand.
GCTAGCTTCTATAAGTATACCTATAGTCTCCATTGTAGTTCCTTGATTTGGTTAACCAGTTTTATGGTTACAACCCTAAAATAGAGATTTTGGTTAACCAAAAAAAGGAACTACAATGGAGACTACCCATAGGCCCCAAAGTAGTTCCTTTTGGGGACCACCTAATAGGATTCTTTATACGAACCCCCAAAAGGAACTACTTCGGGGCCTTAGGGTATAGGTAAGTATGGAAGCAACCAACCCCCGGCGACTTTGCACCTCGAGTCGTCGCAAACAAGCTGCCCAAGTTGTTGGTGCCAGACTTCGCTTCGAATACAGGGGCCTTATAATCATTAGACTAGGGTTCCTTTAAAGGGTTCCTAAAAGGGGTCTATACGGGGATCTACAATATAGGGGCAGTTAGAATAGGATTTTGGGGCTCATTTTACTGTAATATACTCAGGAGCCACCAAGATAGTACTGTAATTATGCAGGCCCCTACATCACAATCAAGCTTCTCAAAATTTCTCAATGTGGGGCGTCGGCTGCATTTTTTTCCCGTGCAGCAGGTGAACTAGTGAGGTTATCGTTTCATTTAATACCCGGGGTCGGATTTGCAGCATCGCATTGAAATGGCTGAGCTGGCTGGATGCGAGATGCAACTTCATAGCTCCAGTCGGAAAGCGTATTCAGCGAGATTGTTCCAACGACGGCTTTGTACCGATATTCTGTTTGCACCGTGTTCGAAGGCTTCTTCTGCTGCTGGCTGCGTTGCCGTTTTCTATTGAGACATGCTTGATGTCGCTTCGCACCAAGAATTGGCGCCACTTTTGCGGCTACCTGCGCCCTCACCACAGCAACCGTCGCCAACAACACCGCGCGACTGACACTGCCATTGTAAGTACATGCATCCGGATTATCACCCACATGACCTCTGTCCATTCGGTGTTTGGCCGTCGTTTGCAAGCATCGCGCATTCTCCTTTGCTGGATTTGTGTGACCTGGCGGCAACAAAACTCAGAATTCGATTTGTTTGGCCCTTCGCGTTGGGATGTCAAACAGGTGTAACCCCATGCATGTGTCACACTGCAAAACCTGGAAACATCACGATACACGCAAGAAAAAAGCCTTTGAACGAAGAGAGGTCGTCATGCAAGAAATTCACAGACGTGATTTGCACCCCTTGACAGAATAGCAGAACGCAACCCGCAGTAGTGTACAAGGTCGTGCCTTCAAACCACATGTCCAGCAGGACGGCGAAGGCTTGCTTGAACACACTTAAAATCATGGCTCGGCTGGTACCCGACTACACACACCGACCACACAAGGCAAAGATTATACACCTATCGGCCCATATCGAAACCACAAGCTCAATCGATATCTAAACGCCCTGGACACCTGGTGTCAGCCATCATCCCATAACCAACCCCACATGGCCCACAAGCAGAGCCGGCGATATTACTTGCAAAGGTCTCTTGTTGGGTCTCGGTATATAATTTGACCGGATCGCCCCAAACAGAACTGGCCTGCATTTCCCAGCAAGAATGCAATGGAGCACATGACATCCCATTGCAGCTGTACGGACTAGATTGGTTCAAAACATTGGAGATCGGCGTATGCATCATGCGGCTGACAGGCGAGACGAGATTTCTGATGCCACCGGTGATTGCTGTCGGTTGCTTCCCTGCAGCTGCACCAACACCAGAAAATACCACAACACGCAGAAAGACTCTGCAAAGATGAGGCTACCCAAAACAATGTGGAAACTGACTTTCGGGAAGAGATATTACAGGGGCCCTAATACTTTCAATAAGGTTTTGGGGTATAATCTACCATAGTTATGATAAGGAACCCTCAAAATAGTATAGGTAAGTATTACGGCCCTTGTGGTAATGTACTCATCGCAGCGAAACTCCTGAAGGCAAGAACCTGAACCGTTCAACTCAATGAAAGACAAACAATTACCTAGACCATCAAGAGTAGGTTATTATGGCCCAAAGCCTGTAAAAGACCATTATTCTACATACTTTTGGTGTGCAGGTAGGAATAGCCGTCAAGAAAGCAACTGCAAGGGCCCACAAGCCCAAATGTGCTTAGGCGCCGTTCGCCATTTGATTGCTGCTTTCCAACACCCGCCATGGACACGCCCCTGGGCGGAGAGCCTTCCTTGCCACATTCCAAGACCCTGCCATACCCCAAGACAACTGAGCCCCGAATTCGATCACAACCCCTGCGAACGCGTGAACGCATGGGACAGTGGAACATGAACAACAGCGAGCGGAACGCATCTGAAATGCCGCGAACACTTGCACGTTGTTGATGCAGTCTCCCTGTTGGGAATGGTGTTCCTCCAGTTTGTGAATGGCTTCGCCCATGTGACAAAAGCGGAAAACACATGTGCATCCATTCTTTCACCGATTTCGCGTCAACTCCCTGGCTGCAGACGTCCACCCTCAAGACCATCTATCCAAGGGTGAAAGGAGGGACCCTTAATACGGACCCCTAGGTATATACCCTTGATATAGCTATTATATACCCATTATATAGCCCATTATAGGGTAGGGGTCGCCATTAAGGGTCGCTGCTTTTCCCCCTGGAATCTAGGAATTCGCCAAGAAGTTCAGGCCCAGAGATCCAGGGAGAGCTGCGAACCCAAAACTAGCACTTCTGACGGTTTAGGGTTTAGGGTTTAGGGGTTTAGGGTTTAGGGGTTTAGGGTTTAGGGTTTAAGGTTTAGGGGTTTAGGGTTTAGGGGTTTAGGGTTTAGCGGTTTAGGGTTTAGGGTTTAAGGTTTGCCAGCGGCCGAACGGACAACGGTATGATGCCGCGTGGGCAGACACGTCTGATAAGGAACAGTTTCGGCTTCGGAATGCGCTGAGGAGCGACGATATACCGGGGCCGACTTCGGCCGCACCGACTGTAATGCCCTCCCGCGCCGTAGAGAGCGGCTCCCACCCTAAGCCCGCTCCGCCTTTTAGGGTTTAGTTCCTAAACTCACGTTTAGAAACCCGTGGCATGGCTTTTCCTTTATCATCCTTGTTTTTGCTTTAGCAAAGAGAAACCAGCGCCCCCAACAGCATCCCTGTTTTTGCGTTAGCAAATGGAAAGAAGAACGAGGCCACAGTGTTGTTGCTCTACAGTCGTTAAACCTGAAAATGTGTCTCTCCTGCCCATGAAACGAACATGAAAGCTACTTTAAGAAGGCAGCCCAATGCAGTTGAGGCTGCGGTCACGTCATCGCTGTACGATAGCAAGGACGGCTATCATATTGGATTTCATGTCTTTCAATGTTTCCAGATGTTGCTTACGGAAAGTTCCCCCCAAACCAGTAGCCGAACAGGCGGGAAGTCGCCCCCAAACCAGCACGGACCATCCAGAGCAGAGATGAGATGCAAGTCATGACGCTGACGGCACACATCCAAGTACCTTCGTGTGGCGAAAGCGATATCGAGTCTCTTGGAGGCATGGCATAAATTTCGCATCATGATAGCGACCGAACACGGCTGTTAAGTTTCTTTGCGATGCTCTATGCCGGCATAAGGATGAATGCAACGACAAAGGGATTGGGGCTCAAACAACTTTGTGTCCATGGCGGCCGAGTAGTGTGGTGCTGATGCCGCAGGAGGAGGAGGCATTGTAGTTCGTGCTGGCTTGGGCTTGGCAGGAAAGCCAGCACGAACTACATAAATTGCCTTCAACCGGCAGTGGCATTTGGCCGTGTTTGGCTTACCAGGTGCCACCCACCTATCTCGCATGCCTCCTTGCACAACTAGTAAATAATTGGCTTCAAGTTCCAAGAAGCAAGCAGTAGGCTCGCGACTCAGGCACAGGAAGGCCTGTTGACTGGTGCCGTGGCCAAACACTCCGAATCGGCCCATGTGACCATTGACGGAAGTGTGTAAGGCGTGATCCTGCAAGATGCCTCGACTGCCGCGGCAGAAGCCATTGGCCTGCACCAAAGCACTCAAGTCTGTACTATGAAAAATCAGAGCAGTTTCGCCGGGGTTCTTCCACCCCTCCGGACTCTTGTTGTGCTGTGGGCAAGGATCCAGGACTTTTTGCATATCCACCAGGAACTTCAAGCACTCTGTGCCGTTAACAACTTCCGTGCTGCACAGAAACTGCATCAGCACATTGTGAAGGAGATCCATTGTGGACGAGGAGAAGACTGTAAGAGTCTGCTATGCTAAAAGCGCTGCTCGGGCCTAACAAGCTGTCAGCAGGCAGATGAGATGATGTTGCATTACATGCTCTCAGTTTGTCACCTATGCACATGTTAGCCAAATCACTTCTTTTTTCGTCTATTCGGATGCTATTCTGTGCTGCTGGTGTCGTGCGGTCAATAGCAGGCCTGCATTTTTTGTGCCAAAGCTCCCTGGTGTTCTGCTCCTGATAACAAACTGAAGAACTTCTGCTTCATCTGCCTTGCACGGCACTTTGGCAGTGCTTTTCAAGACTTGGAGGCGATGTACCTTATACAATAAAAGCTCACGCAGATACCAAAACGCAAAGGCGCAAGCAAGGAAGTTCAAATAAGGCTCAGACTGCGCCAACCCGACCTCTAAATTGCCGATGTACGTTCCGAGACTGAGCGCATATTTACCCTGAGCACAGCAGAAGGGCAACACTGACAACAACAACAACAACAAACAGTATGTGGTGATGTGGTGCGTCTTTTGGCCTCACTCCGCAACTGCTGCAGGATGTTGTGCAAGGTCGGGTAGAGGTCCATGGCTCCATCCTGTAAGCAGCAGAAATACAGAGACATGCAAACTGGACAAGTAACTGCTGTTGCTGCGCGCCTCCGTATACACAAGTAGTTTCCTGTTTTTTTGTGGAGGGAAATTGCTGCCATACATTGCTCAGCCTGTGCTGCGGACAACTGCATTGCAAACAGCACAAAGAACTCGTATTAATATGGTGGCCTCTGGATCAAGGACTGTGGTCTCGTCAAGTGATGAGGCAAGCGTTCGGTATTCGCCTTGTGCCATGAAAAAGGGTGCCTGAGTCTGCATATGTGCAGAGTCTCACAGTGCTGAAGGCCTGACTGCTGCAACACTCTCACACCATGAGGATGCGGCCTAATAATGAGGAAGGAATGTTTCGAGGCAAAACAAGCAAACGCAAACGCATACCCTCCTCAAGCAAGCATCTGGCCTGCTGGAGCCGCCCAAAAGTCTATTGTCTTGTAGTAACTGGGGTACAGCATAATGGCAGTAGCCTGGCTCCTCGTTGTGGCTCTGATATGCTGCACAAACATACACGCACACAGAGATGTGCACTAGCTGAGTTGCTGACTTCCAGCTGATGCTGCAAAAGGCCCGACTTTTGTACTCTGCATTGTCAGCACAGCACCCCCCTGTGCCGGTGCTGCCGTCACAGACCTTGGCAGCTTAACAAAAACTGACAAGGAAGACAAAAGAAGGACGACAATTTGAAGGTCCGAACATTACCGCGAGGGCTACCCCAGATGACGAGATCGTACTTCCCATCTGGGACAGGAGGCACCTGCATCCAAGTGCAACTCTGCATGCTCTCTACACCTCCCTTGCTTGCTCTCCTGCCTTCCAACTTTCTTCAACGAAACCGTCGACTCCAAGGTAAGGAGTCTGGCTCTCTGCCATGCGAGCGTTGCTTGCCGCCAGAAGCCGGCAATTGCGGGCCTGAGTAGGACAGAGACATCACAAAAACAAGGAGCAAGGCGGGATGATGCGGTCGAAGGTCTAACTAAGCTCAGGACATAGACCTCGTGCATCGGGCAGAGCACATACTGTCAAAAGACAAATGAAAACTGTCCGCAAACCTGATGCCTTTGCCCACGCCTTCTCGCACGGCGCTTTGTCAGAAGTGTCAGCTGCTGACTTTCCGGCTTTGTTGTCCTGCAGACCAAGCTCACTCAGATGTCCCTATGTCGAATGCCAAGCAACAACAACAATAGCATCTGTTTTCCTCCGCCAACCAAGAGGCCGGCACACTAGCCGGGATGCCGCCCATGTCGGAGATCACAAGGCAATCCATTGAAAATGGACTGACTAACTATATCTTCTTCTGTCTACCTTGTTTGATTCGAATTGCTACGATGCAGGAAAGCAATAATGAGTGGAATCTCTATGTGCAATGACAGCAGCACCCAAAATCATGACAAGATACCTACTGGCTTCTCTCGTGTCATTGCACTCTCTTTTTTGACTCCTAGTTCGCAGTCAGGAAAGCACTCGGTCAGGCTTGTTGCCGACTGCGGTTTAGGGTTTAGGGTTTAGGAGTTTAGGGTTTAGGGTTTAAGGTTTAGGGGTTTAGGGTTTAGGGTTTAGGGGTTTAGGGTTTAGGGGTTTAGGGTTTAGGGGTTTAGGGTTTAGGGTGACTGCCCCACCTAAACCCTAAACCTTACGTACTGCCCCATACAGTAATAGTCCATAATCGGGCTACTATGAAGGTCCTAATATTCTATAGTTTGAATATGACTCAACTATTCCTACACCCCCAGACCCTAAAGCCAGTTCATAAGGGAGCTCAGAGGCGAACTTACTTACGAAGTCGACAAAACTCCGAGACATCTTCCCTAAGAGTCCATGTGCCCAAGTAGTAATGCAGTCAGAAACCAGGGGCCTTGATTAGGGTTCCTTATACGAATCCGATTATTTTGGGGTTATAGGCCCAGGGTGTCTTAATCAGCTTCCCACATTATCCACTTTGGCCGTAAAGTAATCCCGATATAGGTACCTTGAGGCCATAGTGTATTCAAAATACTGTTTGAATACATGGACCCTCAAAGTTTTCAAGATCTCCAGCAGCTTCATTGCGCTCCCAAACTTTCCTTCCTCGAATGCTCTTGAAACTCCACGGTATAGCGCCTCAACTTCACTGACTTCAATCCTTGACTTCTAGAACCTGGCTAAAAAGAGTCCAACCAGAGATAGAACCTGAGAGGACCCTGAACCCTAAACCGAAACAAGCCTCAAACTCTAACACCCCAAAGGCCGGAAGCGGCCTGAGCGGCTCATCATGCGAATTCTCGTGTACCCAGTGCACCCCGAGCGAGCAGCCACACGTTGACGTCTTCAGGTCTATGGAGATGTGAAAACACAAAAAAATTCGCAAGCCCAAGCAAATAAAATGAATGGAATGCGCATCAAGCTCCACGCAGTCCGAAGTATGCCCAAAAAAGCTAGCAAAAAATGACACCATGCTCATGCCAATCAACCCACGCAGTTTCAACTTATTAGGGATACTCTTAGGGATACCCTAAGGGTACTATATGGGTCCTCTAACAAACCCTAAACCCTAAATCCCTAGACCCTAAGCCCTAAACCCAAGAAAGAACTCTGTTGCCTCGGCATAGGGAACAGCCGGGTTCCCGAGACCTCGCTCCAGCAGCGCCTTCGCATTCGGCAGAGGTTGCTTGAAGGGGTCTTTACCTCAAGGGCCCCAGGATTTTATGACTTAGTTGCTGAGTTCATAAGCCCCCAAAAGAATACACTTTTGGTTTTGTAGTGGGTAACATTATCCCAGCAAGTGTAAAGTGTATCCAGTCAGCTACTAAGATGATGGTGGTGGTGGTGATGATGACGACGAGGATGATGCTGCTGCTTATGATGGTGGAAATGACGAGGAAGACACTCTTAAGGTGGTGATGACAGAACTTGAATGTGATCATCAGGTTGTCACTGGTGATCTTGATGAGCAGGCTGCTGCCGAAATGCTAAATATGATGGTGATGGCGATGGTGATTAAGACGATGATGGTGGTGATGACGATGACGGCCATGATGATTAACATGACTTCTACAAGAAGCATCGGAAGTAAAACAGGAAGGAAGAACAGCAGCAGGAAGGGAGGGGGCCGAAGGAGGAGAGGGAGTCGGTGGATGCTGCCGACTGTGCTTAAATTTATTATAAAATTAATTTTATCACCAATTTTATCCATATTAATTAAAATATTCCAATCACCGGGAATGCTGGTGCCGTTGCTGCTGTGCTGGGAATGTGTTGACATGCGTTGTCTGCGACGATGGCGAAGCCGCTGGTGATGTGGACGAGGATGCTGGTGATTCTGGTGGTAACGCTGACAGCGACGATGATGATGGTCCGAAGCCGCACGCCAGACCTCTCTCACTCCCCCGGAAGTGTAACTCCCCAAAACTCTAAACCCCAAATCGGGCAGGACTCACGAAGCCGACAATCCTTCTTCCGTCTCAGCTCTCTTCCGTCGTTCTCGTGGCGCAACCTGGGAGGTCGCGAAGAACAAAGCGAGCGAGGACGGAGCGAGACACAGAGAGATAGAGAGAGAGCGGTGGCTTCAGTATGTCCAACTGATTGAACCGTGGACTGTACACGACCAGCTTGCTCAGGTGCTGGGTTGAGAAGATGCAAGTGTTGGGCTCAGGACTTGCAGCTTTGATGCCTCATACCTATGTATATATGTATGTCTGTATGTCTGTGTGTATGTGTGTATGTAATTATGCATGTACAAACTTATGCAGGAATGTGTGTATGTGTGTATGTAGTTGTATCTCTAGGTGTACATATTCATATATACGTATACTCAATATATATATATATATATATATATATATACGCATATATGCATCAGTCTTTCAGCTACATCAATCTTTAAATTCCGTAGAAAAGTCGAATCTGGTATGTATCTTGTAACAACAAGGGGTGATCAGGGTTTAACGACCAGCACATCCTCGAGGCCCACAAACAACACCGAAACGAAACCGTATGTTCAAAGGCGCTTCCGCTGGTGCGCCACATCTGCTTCCTTCGAGAGTGTTTGGCCTTGGCGCTTGCCTGAGAGGTCGGATTCTCTGCAAATAAGGTCTCACTAATAGTTAGAATGGGTCTGAGGGTGCATTATTCCATAATTACTGCAGCTTCATACGGTGACGATTAGGGACTACTAGGGAACGTTCTGACGAGCCATACGGACAGAGGAGTTTCGAGGTGCCTTGTTGTGACATCTCTGGGGCTTTAGTTTCCCCATGGTTTCTGAGGTTCACGTGCCATCTCGTGGAGATCGGGACTTTCCGGACTTTAGGAGCTCACGATACGGCTCCGGGCCCAGGCTCGGGGAGCTTCGCAGTTCAACAGGCATCCCTCCGAGCATGTGTGCATGCGTGTAGCGTATAGTGTCGTAGTGACTATGTGTGCTTGCTGTCCTCCTGTTCATCAGCGGGAGCGTGCCACAACTGCAGTACGCCACGCAACCTTGCAGTAAACTGCAAGAGCGTTGGTATGGGAGGTTCTCAAAGCAAAGTACCCACCCGGCTCACCGAACAAAAAATCGTCAACCCCCAGACGCCCGAAGCCCTAACCTCAGACTACCAGTTCAAGCACTCAAACCTTAAGCCGTACACTCCGTTCGAACAGATGTGTAGAACCCGTCGTGTAACTTCCTTATAGAACCCTTTCGGCTTCCGGATAGCACCCTGCTATCTTTCTCGCAGTAAGTCTGAGCGCGAAACCCTCACTGATTGCAGGCTCGTCGCGTTCCTGCAGCTCCCTGGACATCTCGTCCAGCACCCGCTGCCGCTCCTGCGAGAGTGCGCTTGGAAGGAGGTATGTAGGGATGGTGCAAGAGGCACATGACGGGGTTTGGGGCAGGCATCTTCCACGAAAGGCAACTCGACATAGACACCCCCAAAAAACCCTCAGCCTCAGACGACCTGCGAAAAAGCCAGTGACGAGTCCTCGCACTGGTCTTTGGCCCGCGCAGACTCTTCGCGCGCCTGGCGGCGAATCGTAGCCGAGAGTCCGAGCCGTTTAAAAGTCCGGAGACCGTAAATCGAAGCGCCAAGCAACGGAGGGCTGACTACAGTCAGGCCAAGATGAGTAAACGGCAAGTCTACGCATGAGGAGCGTTCAACGAACACCCATGCAGGAGCCCATTTTGCAATGTCGATATTTCAACATTCTATAAATACGAAATCCTGCCCTGCAAGCTCTACCTTAACCCCGAAGAACCTACACTTTTTACGGACTTATATAGAGAAGTCATAACAAGGAACCCTGAAAAGGTAGGTTATTCAGGGCTAGGGTATATCATCCAACCAAGTCCGAGAAGTCCTGGGCCCATCGCGAAAATCCCGAACCCTGAAACTCCTCATCCACTTAGAGGATCATGGGACTTAGTAAGTAGGGTTATAAGTGAAGTAACTACAGTTCTAGTTATACATATAACCCAATTAAGGTACTTATAACCCTACTTACTAAGTCCCATGATCCTCCAAGCAGTGCCGACATCGACACACCCCGCCCAAACCCTAAACCCGAAACCTAAAACAACGAAAGCCTCAACCCGAACCTCCCGAACCCTAAGCCCGAGGCTTAAACCTAAGCCCAAACCAACGAAAACCCAAACCCTGAACTCAAAATCCGAAACCAAACAACTATGAAGCCTAAACTTGGACTACACTTGTAGCCTATACCCTAAACCCTGCATGGGCCCCAAACCCGGAAACCGTAAACCTTATGTAGACCCGCCTCCACCAAGGCAGCACCATTTCGCTCGGCAGCATTCTCGAGATTTTGTCTCTCGGCCTGATTTCTCAGCAACTCTTTCCGTAAAGGTGTACGGTGTAAACCCTAGGTTTGGGGTTGAAGGCTGTAGGAGAACCGAAAATCCTCTGCCCGACATGCTAAACCCTCATCGGTCTTGTGCAGGTATCGCTCCCTGCGAATAGACAGCCGCTTTACCGAACAAACCTTTGAAACCTCTTATGCCATATAGCTTGGCCATCAGGTGCCGAGGAGGGTAAATGTCAGGCATTATAGGTCACAGGCAAGTAATGCAAGCCTTGGGAACAATTCACAAGAGGCCCTTCTTCCTCTAGAGTTCACACAAGATCCTATGATTACTACGATGGGTATGCTAAAGAATGCGAAGCTCATCTCAAGCTCGCAACGCTGGCCTCGAAGCTCATCTCCTGTCGCTGCACGGCTTCAGCCAAAGCTTCATCTGCCTGCAAGCGAGGGTTTCAGGGTTCAAATAGGCTTAGGGCTATCCCAGGATACTCCAGTACGGTTTAGGGTTTAGGGTTTGGGTTTTTTTTTTAGCGCCTCTAGAGTTTAGGGTTTAGGGCCCGCTTTGCTCAGAGCTCGAGCTGAAGAAGCTGTGGCAATGCCTTTTACCCATCATGCAGACTGCCTCGCATCACGCAGCTTAGGGCTCAGAGAAGTCAGAGGCACTATATAGGAGTTTCCGAAAATAGAGGTACCTAATTTGGGGGTCTTTATAATAAGGATCCTACTATTTGGGGTATTATATTAGGGTCCCCTATTTTCGGAAACCCCCATATGATAAATGTCACTATGTGCCTAGGTTCAGAGAAGTCGGAGGCACTAGGTCCCGATGTGCCCACTACGAGTTGGCTCTGCTGCTGTAGGGTTTAGGGGGGTTTAGGGTTATAGGCCTTGGAACCCCAAACCCAACACCAACAGTTTGCCTCCAGCTCCGCCGCGCGTCGACGCTCGGACAACTCGGTGCGCAGCTCCTAGAGAAGAACTTCAAACAAGGGGCAATAGGGTTTAAGGGCTTCTAGTGCTTGGAAGGGGCTTGCAGCTTCATTGCAAAATGAGGCTTTGCGAGATTTATGCGCAAGGCCTTATTATAAGGCTCTCCTTCAGTCGTGTAGTTCTGAAATCATGTAGTTAGAACGCGACTATAAAGTCACTCTAACATAGAAGCCGGAGCAACACAAATACTATTTACCATTCCTCTGCGATGAAGGCCCCTATATCAGTGTCCAGACTGCACGAGTGGAAGGTGCAGCAGAAGTCGAAACATCGACAGGAGACACTGGGGCATGAGGAATTAGACTAATGTTTCGACCCAGATGATCACATTATAGTCTGATTTTAAGGAAGAGCTCTATTATCAACCCATGCACGTTTCGCTTGGAGCAGCTGCACACGGAATCCGCTTGAAGAAGCCTAAACCCAAACTCTTACAGTAACCTCGAGGCACATCCACTCGTTGTGCTATGGATTGACACAACGTTGTCTTAACTGGAAGCAAGGTTGTCTCAGCGGTAAGTTTAGAGACAATACGCTGTTTGGGCGTCTTCGTGCGTATCCTGTTTGGGTGTCTTCAACACGATATCCTAGCTGCATGCCTTGTCGTGCTCTGTTTCGGTGTTTCTGCCGTTTTGACCTAGCAGAAACCCGTGGCCGAATGTCGGGCCTCAATAATTAGAACAGAGATATACGGTACTTCTACCAAGGAACCCCTCAAAATAGTATAGGTACTTGTTGAGGCCCCTATATTATAGTCGGTGGCTCCTGCACTCGGTCGTCCTTCTCCCCCCGCAGCTGCCTAGGCTTTCCGGGCTTGTCGAAAATTGGGTGAAAGTAATATAGGGGCCCGAATAATTAGAATAGGGTTCTTTAAAGGGGTTCCGTTCCTTGAAGGGTTACTATAAGGGATCTGTAAGGTTATAATATAGGGGCCTTAACCATTAGAATGGGCCCACTATACTATAACTATAACAAGGAACTCCTCTCCCCCCAAAAAAGATAGCATGGGTAATTCTTAAGACTCCTATGTTAGGATGTGATGGCAGGCGCAGACGGATGAATGCATGAGTCTGCGCCCTGCTGACATACCAGACATGCCATGCATGCCAGCATGCCGTACCGGCGATGCGCACCACGCATACCTAAGTTCATTGATGCATGCAACGTGTGCAGGCATATATACATGCATGTACAAGGTAAGCTTGTGCAAAACAGTATCATCCTCCTTTCGCAGCCACAACCACCCGCTGCACTGCCGTGACTAAGCTACAAGATGAGAAGACATGGACATCCGTTGCACACCTTCTTCCCCTTCCACCGTAACACTTGAACCATTCTGTCCTCACTTGAGAGGCTCTCACACAGCTATACTTGCAACTCAGCGGAGGCAACATCGTGGTATTAAAAAATCGGGAATAATCGGGACATCTCCTGTAATCGTCTACTCTCTTGCTCATGTCCCACTTTCGTCTGATGTTGGGACCCCTACAATCCGTGCAATCAAGCCCAAACCCAAGTGCATTCCTGCATTCGGCCAGCTGCTCCATGAGCTCTGCGTGTTGGGCCTTCATCTGCCGGCCATCTTCTTCGAACCTGCGTGAGATGGGCTGCAAGCGAAACACTTGTGGTGAGTGAGGCAGAGAGGGAGGGAGGCAGGGAGGGACGGACGTATGGAGGCAGGGAGGTGAGAGTGAGAGTGAGCGTGAGAGCGACGAGTGAGAGTGGAGTGAGAAAGAGTGAATGTAAGAGAGGAAAGAAAGGAAACAAAGACAGAAAGATACAAAGAGAGAGAGAGAGAGAGAGAGGCAGAGAGATTGGTCGTCTGGATGCATGTCTGCATGTCAGTAAGTAAGTAGGTATGTACGTATGTACATATGTATGTATGTACGTATGTATGTATGTATGTACGGAAGCGTGTACGCACATACATACATACATATATATATATATATATATATATATATATATGTGTGTGTGTGTGTCTGCATGCGTGTTCCTTCTCTTTAGATGTATTTGTACTCTGCAAAGGTGTTTGTCTGTGTGATCGGACGAAGTTCAGGAGAAGGAGATGAGACTTGCCTAGCCTCAAGCCTACAGCACCTGTGGAATGTAGGGTCTTCGTACAGCCTATGAGCGCTGCGATCAAATCTGCCAGAAAAGCTTTAACCGGTCAGCAGTCCGCACATCTCATAAGAAAGAATTGCCGAAGTCCGAAACTCTGAAGCCTAAACCACTATGCCCTACCAATCAACCCACAACCCCCCCCACCCCAAATCCACAACCAGTGATCCCTAAAACCCTATGTAAACCCACAACAGGATTTAAACACATAAGCATAAATAAGCCCCGTAAGGCACAAACACACAAAATTGGACTGCCACCTAAACAACCAACACCAACCCTAAAGCTCCAACAAACACGGCAGACTGGGCCTCTTCTCGAGTTCACGCCTCTCGCGGTGAGTCTCTGCAGCTATCTGCCGGATTAGCCACTGCTCGTCGCAGGTCGCACGGCCCTGAGCAAGGAGGTTTTGGGGCGGGCCCTTCTATAAAGTTTGCTCTTAAAGGTCTTCTGTGGTCTGCCCGCCTTCGGCTCACAACTAGCTAAAAAACAATTAAAGCCATAGGCCAAACAACGTGAACCCTAAACCCCGAACCCTAAATGCCCCATGAGGGTTCCGTTCAAAGAGTTCTTATGAGTGCTACTATAAGGGTTCTATATAGGGGACTAAATATAATCAAAATCGGTTTTTGGAGCCCATTATAAGGACCCCCCCAAATGTATAATAAAGTAGGTAATTACTGGGGCCCCTATATTACATGTTTCCCCAGGCAACCACCATGCAGGTGTCACAGGCCTCCGCCGCGCTGAGCCGATTCCGCAGCTCCTGGGTTTTTGGGCGGCTTCAGGGCTTCTCTAATCATAGGGATCCTTCGAGAATAAAGTGGGGAGGGGTGTATGGGGACTATATTTCCTTAAATAGGCCTTATTAGTCCTTATTATGGGCCTTAAGGCCCCCTACCCCCCCTTCCCCCTACACCCCTAAGGATCCCTATGATCTAAGGGCTCCGTCTGCTTGTAGAGGTATACAGATCGTATCTCCAGGCCTAATGCAAACACCAACAAGGCCAAGGCACCCCCTAAACTATACTGAACTTAGAACCCTAGCAAAAATTATCATTTAAGCTGTTTCTTAGGGATTACAATAACCAAAAATTAAAAAACATCTAAGTACCCCTAAGAAACCGCAAGTCCGGCGACAAGGCCCGGGAAGACTATCTGACATCTAACAGAAGGCTACTGAATCATGACGACTCATAGCTGCGGGAGCTCCAGGGCGATGCTCGAATGTAGAGGCCTTAATAATTCGAACAGGGTTTTGGGGGGGGTTCCTTATTGTATAGTTGTACTATAACAGACCCCAAAACCTATTCTAATTATTACTACGCCCTACATTACGCTTCAGGTCCAGCATATGTGTCCAGTTCCCCGAACCCTACACGGCGAGTGACTTTCGTGGGAAGAGATCAGGGAGTTCGTATGTAGTTAACATAACATAGCTCGACACATCAGTCCTCGGCAGTGCGCCGCAGCGATGTCGCCTGCGACGCACGGTGCGTTGCGCGGGCGGCCGCTGCGGCTTCTGCAGCCTTCGAGAAGGGCTTTGAATAGCTTTGTCACGCGAGCTGAAGGAAGCACCGTCATGCAAGTAGTTCCGTGTCTTTGCTTGCTAGTGAAACCCTGCCTCGTGTCGTTTCTGCGTGGCCGCACGCAGCCCGTCGACCGTCTGCCGTGCCTGGCCCGCTGTCTTTGCGGTTTTGGGGCTTCGTTAGTCTTATAGGGTTTAGGGTTTAGGGTAATTAATATAATTGAAGCATAATTAATATACCCCCAAACTCTATTCTAATTAGGCCCCTACATTACAAGACCTCTCCTTGGTGCCCAACATCTAATCTGATTGACACCACACTCTCGCCGCCAGTCTGTGCAACCAACTTGCACCTTGAGTCTTGCATGGCCCCAGGGATCCGCGCAGATCTTTGCAGGTACCCATAGGCTCCATAGTAGTTCCTTTTTGGGGTTCATATATAGAATCCTATAGGGTAATCCCCAAGAGGAACTTCTATGGAGCCTGTGGGTAGTTTCGTTTCGCACAACCTAACACTCTTTTGCAATCGGGGATGGGCGAGGGCATCCTTGAGATCTATGTGCATATACATGTACGTAGATACATACATATATACATATATATATATATATATGTATATATGGATACAGATACAGATATAGATGCAGATGAAATACATAAATAAATGAAATAGCGTGTATATATATATATATACACCCAGAAATGACCAGCATCACCATCATCGCGGTCATCATCTGTGCAGCCATCGCAACAAGACCCAATGTACACAACGAAATTGCTATCAAGCTGGAGCCGGGGATGATGAAAAAGGCCGGGAAGAAACAGAAGATGCTGATGCTGACGCTGGCCATCAGCATTCGAGTTAGTAGCTCATACTCCACACCTGCCATGCTTCAAGCACAAACTGCAAACCCAACCTTTTCCCAAAACCCTCTGAAGCACCTCGCGCACTTGCGAGGCATAGCGCCGCTCCATTTCCTCACACTCAGGACAATGACTATGGCCTTGGAGTGGGAGATGGCGTGCCAATCTCGTCCGACTACCCTCAGAAGAACGGCTTCATGGAAAGTCTCGGCCTGATAACAACACAGGATACCCTAAGCCATAAACCTTAGACCCCTAAACCCTAAACCCTAAACCCTGAACCCAACTGGGGTCTGGTAAAGGGCCTTCTCAGTTCCAGCCCCTTCCGCCGAGAAAGCTGGAAAACAGGTATACCAAGCAAAGGTGGTGCTAGGGTTTAGGGTTTAGGGTTTAGGGGTTTAGGGTTTAGGGTTTAGGGGTTTAGGGTTTAGGGTGTATACCAAGCAAAGGTGGTGCTAGGGTTGATGATATAAATCCTGCATGACCTTAAGGACCCTAAACTATGGGAATTATGGTATGTTCCTCATTCTGGGTAATGCAGGATTTGTATCATCAACCGTAGGGTTTAGGGTTTAGGGGTTTAGGGGTTTAGGGTGGTGCGTCCAATGGCTCTGTAGCAGGTACTACGGAGTTTCTTGTCGGGCTTTTCGGCTTCTAAGTTGTCTTTTGGGTAGTCTCCACAAGCCCGTTTAGGCTCCAAGTGCATCAACCTCGCCAGTGCCCCAAAAGCAATCCATCGCTCCTCCACTCGTCCATTGAGCCTGCACGAGCTGATTTGGGGCCCTTCTGTATGCCCTCACACTGAAAACCCGAACTCGAAAGACTTCGGGCTTGTGGATGCTACCCATGAGCTGCTCCCACGGAACCTTCAACCCTCAATCACATCATCTAGAAGTTGGAGTGAGAGTCGACATCAGCTTCAAGCCGCGCTACCAGACCACCGTAGCTATGACAATGCGTAAAAAAATCGGATAACACCTTGCAGAAAGTATGCATCAAGTCCATAGCATAGGGGCCTGGATAGCCAGAAAAGGGTCTTGGGTATCTTAGTTACAGATAGGAGCCCAAGCAATAGTACTGGTAAGTGTTCAGACCCTGATCGTATGTTTTGCAGATTACAGTATACAACGGTACATATTACAGTAGGTTAAAGTATGCTAAATAGTAACTTCATAGTAGTATAGCATAACATAGTATAGCTACTAACAGTACATTATCGTGTATGATAGTATACTAAGGCGTGTGTTTATCTGCATTGAACATGCTGCTTCAAAACCTCGTGTTGCCCCAAACCCTAAGCCCTAAGCCCCAAACCCTAAGCCTAAAGCCCAAACCCTAGACCCAAACCCCCCTCACCGAAAGCCGCCAGCTCCGATCCCCAAGCTTTCGGGCGTGCGATCTGGCCTGCTGCTGGCCTTGGCCTCGGGACGAAGCTCATCGAATGAGTAGAAGGGCTTTAGGGGCTTAGGGGTTTTTAAGGGATCCTTTAAAGGGGTCTAGAGAGGTTTACCATAAGGGTTCCCATAAGGGTTACTAAAAGGGTTTAGGGGTTCGGGTTCCGGCTGTTTAGGGGTTTAGAAGGGTGTAGGGGGCTTTAGGGGCTCATCAGGGTGTCGGGGGTTTAGTTTTTTTTTTTAAAGTTTTAGGTGTTTTTTCTGAACGCCGTTTTGCGACTTTTAGGGGTTTAGGGTTTTTAGGGTTCAAGACTTTCCGTGTTTGGGGTCGTGGCGATGAAGGGAGTTGGGATCCAAACAAGCGAGGCCAGAGTCCAGGATCCTTCTAATTTAGGGTTTTGGGTTTTGGGTTTAAGACCGTTTAGGACTTAGGGGGTGAGGGTCCCAAAAAACAGTTCCAGTGGACAGACTAGGCCGGGCCTGAAAAAAAGCTCCTGGCACAGTCAGGGCTCAGTGTAACGATGTTTCTTTAATTCGCGGGAAGGGGGGGGCTTAAACAAAGATATCTAAATATGGGGTTCCATGTGTTGTGGCACACCCTCAGTGGCACTCAAAATCAATTCACCCTGAACCCGCAACCCCAACGTCTCAAACTGAAACTCCTAGCCAAACCAATCAACCTTTGGGAGACCGAGTTTCCGCATGCTGGCGGTGGCATTCCAGCTTCTTGGCAACGGCCGCCGTGAGCTGCTTCAACTGCAGAAGAATTGAAACAGGCTGTTTGGGGCAACTAGGATGCAAGTCCCGCACGAAAACAAAGCTCGGAGAACCTCGACGAGGCAGAGGGGCGTGTGCGGTATAGCATACGTACAAGATGGTAGGTAAGATGCAAAGGGACGATCGGGGGATGTAGTCGGTCATCTTAACCTGGCATCCTACATATAGTCTAAAATGCAAATCTCAAGCTCGATTTAGACCTGCCGCGCTGAGCCTGTGTACAGCATTCAGGATGTAGAGTTTAGGGTTCAGGGGCCCTGACAAATGGCTCTTCCCTACATGGTATGAACCCAAACCCCAAAACCCTGAACGCTAAACCCCAAAAAACCAAAAGATTGGCTGCTCGCTGCATGGGATCCTAAACCGTAAAACATAAAACTCTGAACCCCTGAACCCTAGACCCCAAAAAATGGGATCCTAAACCCCAAAAACCCTAAACCACCCAAACACGAAAAACCCTAAACCCCAAAACACTGGGCGTCCCGAAGATCTGGCGGCCTCCTCTTCGGCCGCGGCTTCTGAAAGCGTCCGCCGCACCTCGTGGCCGTCGCTCCGGGTGTAGAGGAAGACGACGGCCTCAGGGCTACGGTTTATATAGGGCTCTAAGGGTTTATTCCGGGTTTTGAGGTTTAGGGTTTAGGTTGGGGGTTTAGGGGCTGAGGGGTTTAGGGGTTGAGAGGGTCTGGGGTTGCTGGCAAGGTTCCGGAAGTATAGGGTTTTGGTTATGAGGGGGAGAACTCTAGGGTGGCGAGCCCGGAGGCAGTTGGGCCCAAACGTGTGGAACCTTTACAAAGGCCGTCACCCTAAGCCGGCAACCTCTCACAGCTACAAAAGCTCTGCCCTCAGCCGAAAGTCAGGGAGTCTGGGGCTGGGTCGTAGCCTGCCTGAACCCTCAACCCTCCCCAGGATTCAAGAATTATGGCAGAAGCCAGAAAGTTGGAACATCATAACCCTCATGCCTTAAGGTAAAGTTTAAGGGAACCTCACACTAATCCTCCTAAATCCATGTTCCTGGCTTCTAGAAAACTTACCTTTAGTTCATAGGGAATGGAGGAATGGGGTACAATTATAAGTACTATTACTACCATTCTTCCATTCACTACTAACCAAAGGTAAGTATAAGGTTTTAGGGGAACCCCGACTGTGCCTTGGTCAACTGCACGACTTTCCTCGGCTGGTCACAGAGCACAGAACCTATCTAAGCTGAGTAGGTAACCTGTTCCTTTACGGGACCTATAGCGGCTAGTGCGGCATGAGAAGACTTATCGGGGTACTACTTTAACATTTTTTTTGGGTGGTATGCAAAATGTGACAACTCGGCTTCGGGTGGCCTCTGTAGTGCTCAACAAGCTCCAGCACGCGGCCAGAGAAACCGACAGCGACGGTTCCGACACCTTTTGCAGCTCATATCTCTCTAAACCCTGCACCCTGGAAACTGCGAACGCACACCCAGGATTCCAGGCGTTTTCATATTTCTCTAAACCCTAAATCCTGGAAAATGCGAACGCACACCCAGGATTCCAGGCGTTTACGGTTCGTGGCCATACCATGCTGGTACCCAAACTCCCCACATTTCGAAACCCTCAAACCTTAAACTCAAAACCAAACCCCTTTAAGACCCTCAAGACCCGAACTAACATCTCTAGATGTATCCTACACATAGAAGCCCAGCTCGAAAAATATCAGCAGCCTCAGAACAGTTTGTTGGGGGAAAGGAAAAGCGATATTCAAACTTTTGGGAAACAATCTCATGCTTGGCTTTCTCTTTCCCCTGCTATTTCTTTCATGGGTCTACTATCAATGAATCTATGTGCCGAACCCTGTTCTGGGCCTTTAAACCCTAAACGCTGTTCGCCCTTCTAAACCCGAAGCCCCGTAGACCCTATTCTAGGGGCCTGAACAACAAATCATCCCCTCAGTAGTCCTGCAAAACTATGGTATTCCCCAAAATGCTGGCTGTTCTAATTGCTCAGTGCCGCATCTTAGCGTCTCATTGGCCAAGCAACTCGGATAGCTCGTGGAGGGAGGCCGCAGAAGAAGGGAGTTCAGTGCAAGCCTGGACATGTGGGAGGGATCATGATGCAGGTTGTTGAAAATTTAGGTTTTGTGTATTGAAAGTAGTCTCACATTTGACTGTTAGCGACTGATGCCATGCCACGAGTGGCAGTAGTAGTAGTAGTAGTAGTAGTAGTAGTAGTAGTAGTAGTAGTAGTAGTAGTAGTAGTAGTAGTAGCTGTGCCATTAGTAGTAGTAACTGTTTTGGGTTTGCTTTCTGATCCACATTACAATCGGTGACTGCATCTGGTAGAGCAAGCGAGAAGTAGCTCAAAACCTGGGAAGTCATCAGCATCGAAGTGAAACGGGTTTCACCAAGCCTCGCAAGCAGATGCGCACATTCGATGGCGATGGTTCGCGTCTCCGAAGGATTAGTCGTCGAAGGTGCCAGACATTGCTATCGGCCCCCGTAGAACCGAAGTATGCAATATCGGAGCCTTTATTGATTGGAACAGAGTTCCTTAGGGACTTCGAGTTCCCAAATATAAAGACCGTACCACTTAGGTACTGCCCCCATACAGTAAGAGTCCATAATAGGGCTACTATTAAGGTCCTAATGTATCTGTATTATGCATATTATTCAACTATTCCTGAGTGGGGGCCGTACCAAAGGTACCACAATCTCCACAACCCTGTTAACATGCATAAGGCATTGAAGTCAAACGACCATCTGGACTCTTCATTACCGACGCATTTGCGGATCTGACGGCGGATCGTGGCGTGTCCACAGAAATCCTGATCTTTTCTTGTTTCCATGGTTCCCACACAACTTTGTCTGGTCTCTTGCCGTATGTTTCTGGTAGCGATGGCAGGCACTAGATGGCAACATTATTTTTGCCGCACAACTGACAGCTGTGAAGACAGTGATGCAGAAAAGATGTTTACAACTTCACCTGCCGTGCCATTGCTTGATCATAGTCAACATACAAGAACCCTGATGACCGAATCCTAAATACCGCTGGACATGAATGCCCTGTTATAAGGTGTTCAAAAATGCGTCCTCCTCGCCAGCATCAGCTTCTGCATCGACCATGGCTCTCGCATGCCGTGTGGCTATGTTTTACGGTGGGTTTCAAGATGTATACTTGGTTTTGAGGCTTAGGAGTTTAGGGTGGGATATAAGGTTCCATATAAGTTTGGGGTTGTAGGGGCTTTAGTGTTTAAAGTTCGACTGTCAGGATTTGACGTCAGGTCCGGCTCAGGGTTTCGACAGTGCCAAACTTGGTGCCTTGTTGAACAGAGGAATTTCCATCGAAACGGCTCTAAGTTGCCCTGGACTTGAGGCTTCATATTTGTAGGCCTAAGCCAATCTTGATAGCACCGCTGCCCAAGCCAAGCTGCGAAAAATGACAGTGGTGTCATACCGCATGACACAAGCTGCCTCAGCTTTAACGACGGGCCCTTGGTGTCAAAACCATCGTTCTAGAAGTATGACGAGTATTGGTGGCCGAAGTGTTGGTAGTCGTAGGTGGCGGGCCGCAGCAGTGGCAGTAGACGCAGCTGAGAAACAATAACAGCAAAACAAATCCTGCAGATCGTCGTGGGATATATATATATATATATATATATATATATATACATATATATATATATATATACATATATATATATATGTATATATATATGTGTATATATATATATATATGTATATGTATATATATATATATATGTATATATGTATGTATATATATATATATATATATGTATATGTATAGTATACCATCATCAACTATAGTGACTACGAGTACAGCATTCAACAAGTGTCACCTGGACAAGACTGAGGCAGCCTATGTGCCTGTAGAGCAAGGCGCAACCTAGGGATCCACCATCGAAGCCTCCGGAAATAATGTAGGGGCCTTGTTAATAAGAATTGGGTCTTGGGGGATATTAAACTATAGACTATAGACTATGGTTATAATGAGGAGCCCCCCCAAACCTTGTTCTAGGTACGAAGGCCGCTGCATTAAGAGGTTTATCGGGGCTCTTTCAGGTTTCTAGGGCTCTGGGGGGTTCAGAACTTTGAAATGTCCACATCACTCCCGGATGAGGGTTTTTGTCCGGAAACCCCTCAGGGCCCTTACAAGAAACCACAGGCCGTCCACGCCCATCTTCAAGTTTGATGCGACGCTTCCGAGGCATCTAAGCCATAAAGCCGAAACCCCGGCGCTGTCAACCTTCTCGTCGAGGGCGGACCAGGCGAAGCTGTCTTGAGGTGAATTGGCCACCTGTGCGGTGTAGAACCATGGCTTGACAAAAGGTATCCTGAGAATCAGACCTGCAGGTGGTCACCGACGCGGTGTGGAAGTGATGAGGATCACCGGGTATGACAATTGAATCTCGACAAGTGGAGTGTGGAGGTGTTCCCTGCTAGCGGTGCGTTTGCGGCCAGAAAGGAATCAGGATCACGAGTACTAGCTGCTGGACAGCCGGGCCTCCAAAAAAGGCGATGCAAATCGGAGATGCAGATGGTCCCAAAGCTGTGAACAGGGTACGGATACACCAGCAATAATAATAAAAAGCAATAACAATAGCAATAATAATAATGATATTACTATTATTACTGTGAACATGATGATACGGATACACCAGCAAGGAAGTGGAGCGAGGTGAACTGCAACAGCATACATATCAATACACCCCTTGAAATTCAATAGACATCCTTCCTGCTTTGCACAACTTGACAATTCGCTCAAAGCGACACAACGTCACCGACTCAACCGGCACCCGACCACCACACAACATCTACGTTGCTGCTGCTAGAGCGTCTTAACTTCGTCATCCGGAGAGCACTACGCTGGCCGTGTGGATGGAGGACTTCCCTTCAAGAGAGCGTTGTACGAGGGACTGGCACTGGAGCTGCACAAACCGTGCGAGGGGAGTTCGGGACCGCCCTACCACGGCTGCCATGACGATTGACTACAACTTCTGCTGCTACGGCTCCGAGAAGAGATGTGAAGTCGACTGCCAGTTCCGCTCTTGCTCCTGCTCGTGGTACCACGCAGGTATTAGCTCAGAGTATAAGTTCAACCGGAACAGCCATCAGGTTGGCTCCAACTTGACACGGCAAAATAACTCTTCATGTGGGTGGTTGTCAAAATTAGGGTCCCATTTTGGGTACCCAAATATTAGGTGCCGTACTATATTAGGGACCCAGGAAGGGACCATAATTTTGACAATCACCCATGTGATCACTTACGCGAAATCCCAGTTTCGCAAGCCTCAGCTTCCTCCTGGTAGCTGGTGTAGTCATAATGTCGATCACGACGGCTGTTGTACTCCCTGAAGTCATTATGGCTGTATCCATCACCTGACACGCTTGACGAGGCAAGTTAGAGTCAATTTAGGGGAGATTCACGATGGCGTGCAGGAGACATCTGAAGACTTTCCGCCGAAAGGGTTTAGGGTTTAGGGGTCTAGGCGCTTTAGGTTTTTTTGTCAAGAGTTCTGTAGGGTTTTTGTCTTTGACATGGACTGGTTGAAAAAAAAACCTCACACCACACATGTCCAGGCCGAGTTCCGAGCTGGACTGCTACCCCAAGTTTGGGCTTTACCTATAGTCTCCAGTGTAGTTCCTTTTTTTGGTTAGCCAGTTCTATGGTTACAACCCTATCATAGAGATTTTGGTTAACCAAAAAAAGGAACTACAATGGAGACTATAGGTAGGATGGAGGTTGAAGGTTCCCTGAAGCACTGCAGCGTACTGTCAAGGTTCTATGAGGATACTATCAAGCGCTCTAGAAAGCTGTGGGAAACTGAGCAACACGGCAAAACCAAAACAGCGCGAATAGTAGCAGCAGCAATGCAAGCTGTGCCGGGAATTAAGCGCATGAAAACCCTAAACCCCTAAACCAAAAAAAAACCTAAACCCTAAATCCCGAAACCCTAAACCCCGTAAACCCTAAATCCCTAAACCCCCTAAGTGCCTTCGGTACCCCTCTTGTCAGCACGATGGAGGCCCCACAAATCTCCCGACAGCCGGTTGTATCCGACATCGAGTCCTTCTGGGAGCCTAAAACAGGGTTGAGGGCTTAGGGTTGAGGGGTCTATAGGGTTTAGGGGTTCAGGGTTAGGGTTTAAGGTTCAGGGGGTTTAGGGGTCTAGGGGTTTAAGGGTCTCGGGTTTTAGGGTCTAGGCCGCTTCCAGCAGAACTGCACGATGCTCGGCTTTCTCCCTGGAGACTGAGAAGCCAAGGGTAAAAGAAGGGACGTATATACCCTTAATATAGCTATTATATACCCCTTATATAGCCCATTATAGGGTAGAGGTCCCCATTAAGGGTCCCTCCTTTTCCCCAGTAAGAGAAGCCAACACTCCTAAACTAAGCCCCTAAGCGCCCAAGCCGCTTGGGTGGAGTGGAAGAGCCTAAAATGTTAGACTAGGGTGCCGATGTAGCTTGGCGTAATCTTATGACTAAGTCACTGTTCGGGCTTCTATACAATGAACACATCTGCCGGATCTTGGTATTTAGTGTGCTATATGAGGGTCCCCTATTTTCGGAAACTCCCATCTGTGCCAGGAGCCCCGGCCATTGTCCTTGGGTGCCCGGGACCGATAGGTACCTGGTCTTTGCAACAGAAGGTTCGTTGCAGCTTTCAGGCTGTTGGAGCTTGAAGAGTCTACTATAGGGTTCCTTTTTAAAGGGGTCTATAAGGGTTTCCAGAAGAGTGCTATAATATCGCGGCCGTAATAATTAATTAAAACAGGTTTTGGGGCCTGCCATGCTTCAATTATAACAAGGAACCCCAAAAATGTCATATGTAATTATTAAGGCCTCTGTCGTACCATTAAGTTGACGAGTCTATGATGCCGTTACTTGAAGCGGCGCACAGGGGCTGAGGGTCAGTTCATGAAAGCCTGGAAATTTGAAGTTTGGGGTCGCCTTTGAACAAGATGCTGGGCTCCCGAAAAGCTTTTGGGTTCTCGACGGCCTCACCAGAAGCATGAACCGACTGAAGGGTCCTAGTACGATACCTTTCAGGCTCAAAAGCTTCAGTGTAAAAATGGACAAGGCCGAACTCGTCGACTTCACCCTAGCTGCCTCTTCGCCGTTCTCCCCTCGGTGCTGATTCCTACTACCCCAAATCTAACCCCTGCACCGCAAGTACTACTCCTTTTCTAGTTACCTTATGGGATCCTAAATAAAAGTTGGTCAGACAAAGACGAACCACAACGAAGACCCATAAACTTCTGGAGCCTTTTTGGATCCCCCACAGATGCTACAAAACAAAAGACTCGCCCTCAACTTGAACTCCGACCAATCACGTCCCTTCCCCTGGGCAAATTTTAGGGGCTGCTGGAGGCCGTCTCTTGGGGTCAGCTCTACCCATAGGCCCCAAAGTAGTTCCTTTTTGGGGTTCATATTTAGAATCCTATAAGGTATTCCGAAAAAGGAACTACTTTGGGGCCTATGGGTAGGGGCTTAGGGTGAGGGTGTGACAGGCAGCGTGAGAAGTCACGACTCCGGGTTTAGGGGTTTAGGGGGTTTAGGGGTTAAAGGTTTAGCGTTTCGGGTTTAGGGTCTAGGTCTAGGGTTTAGGGGTTTAGGGTTTAGGGGCTTAGGTTCAACCTCACCAAACAGGCTCGTGGGCACCATCTTTCACCCGCTTGACGTTGCTGACGATGAATGCGGAGTGGTTCCGGACTCTGCTGTAGTCCCTTGGAAAGTCTTCATTAAGTCTTCCAACTTAAGGGTAACGTAGCGGCCTGAATCATTAGAATAGGGTTGGGGGAATATATTGTGCGAGAGTTGTGCTAATAAGGAGCCCCCGAAACCCTTCTCCACATTATGACAGCCCCTACATTCTAGTCCTCTTCATCCTCCACGCCCGCCAGGAATCCCAGGTTGCAAACCCAAAACTCTAGACCTTATCGGGAGAGCCTTACACCATGATAGACATGAGCCCTGAACGGCCCAGCAATAATTATTCACTAGCTACATGGGTAGTTGTCAAAATTAGGGTCCCTTCTGGGTACCCTAAATAGTAGGTGCCGTATTACAATAAGGACCCAAAAAGGGGACCCCATAATATTGACAACCACCCGTATAACTGTACATACTGTATTGGCCACCCTGGCAGCGCACGTTTGTGGTACTCGTATGTATTTTGTACACATAGAAGCTATTCAATGTCGAATCTTTCCTTAAACGTCGATTGAAAATGCCAGAGATCCCATGAGGCTCTGTTGTTGCTCGTATGGCAGACTGGGCGCTGAGCATGCTGCTGCTGACAACTGTTCCTCTGCCCGCTGTCCATGAAAACAGGCCGGTTTTTCAGAGCCTCCAATATCCCCTAAGTAGGGACTAC
This sequence comes from Symbiodinium sp. CCMP2592, assembly GCA_905221615.1. Taxonomy (NCBI): domain Eukaryota; class Dinophyceae; order Suessiales; family Symbiodiniaceae; genus Symbiodinium; species Symbiodinium sp. CCMP2592. The sequence continues at coordinate 663,379 of CAJNDT010001035.1, forward strand.
ACACCTAATACCTTATTAGGGATCCTACTATAATTTAAGGTACTATATACACCTTTTATCATAGTCGGGATCCTACTATAATTGAAGGTACTACATACCTTATACCTTATCAGGGGATCCTACCATAATTTCAGGGCTGTGAATGAAAAACACTGGGGCATGGGCTCAGTCAACTCCTCCAGCAGCTCAACCTCCAGGTCTGAAGCGTTGCGGTTCCTTTACAGTTTCTAAAAAAAGGAACCCCGTGATTCGTTCTATAGTTGGGTCTATATATATATATATATATATATATATATAGGATACCGGGATTCGGTTTAGGGACGGAAGAAATGGATGGGTGTTCAGCACAACATACACTGCACGATTTGAAAATGACTAAGTCTGATTAGGCTGCCATAGGGTCTTGCAGGCATTAATGTAGAGATGTAACACTTAGACTTAGGATACCTGAAAGAATTTTTGTTCGCTTTGGGGCCATTGGGCTTTCCGCAAAGCTTTTGTCGTAGTGCCACCAACGAGCGCGCAACGGAATCCACACAGCACTTCGAGAATGTGAGAAGTGAGGCTGTCTACGGCTTTCAAGCGAGAGTTTAAGCACAAGAACAAGAACAAGGGTGGCAAGCAATGGCACATTGGCAGACTTCAACCACAAAACCGAGGTGTTGATCTTGCGAAGTGTGTCCAGAAAGCCACGAACAGGCGGCATGCGTTCATAAGTGACATATGCAAGGCTCACGGCTGCAACAGCAATTTAATGTAGCAACGCGGAGTTGACTCTCTGTTCATGACACAACCGAACCAACCTTGTCATCACAGCGAGGAATTGCATGTTTTTTTTACGTCGTGGACACGTGTGCCATCCTGCAGAGAAGCCAAAACCGAGCCGATCGAAGCAAGGCACCGTTGAGATGCTGCAACCTCAATGGTCTTAGAGGTCCTAACATGAACCCGCCACTAGAAAAGACAGGACCGGCCTATCCCGGCTTAGGGTTAGAGGGGCTTTAGGGCAACAGACGCCAGAATTTCACGGCTCGGGTTTTGGAGTGGGGCGGCGGGGCATCGACATCGACAACGCAGAAGAAGGGGCTCACCTGATTCTCAACTGGTATCGTAGACAGCGCTTCTTTCGCGCTCTCGTCGATGTCGAGATATTGAAGCAACCTGCGTGTTTTGCGGAAGGTGTTTTGGCTGGATTCATGCATTGGTGTGTCCCGACTTGTGAAACGGCGGAAGGACAGAGGCATGTGCGCGGTCGTTCGAGGGGAATGTGAGAGTCAAACACTGCAGGCAGCTTGGCTGAGCTCACACTGGCGTTCGCTCGAACGGAATGGGAGAGTCAAAGGACCAGCTAGACCGAGCTCAAACTTGCGAGACGTGTTTTGTGTTGCAGGCAGGTGTCACAAGAACCAGCTAGGCTGAGCTCATGTGTGTGCGGACTGTTTCGGTCACAGCTGTTTAGACACGCACAAAGACTGTTGACCGGAGGGTAGGTACCGTGCTGTACCACTATGGGCTATTAGACCTTATGGGTACCTTAATCTACCCTTAATAGGGTCCTAATAGGGATCTTTAGGGTCGAATAGCCCATAGTGGTACATACACATTGCCTATCAGCACTCCTGTTGACAATCTGCCCGAATCTACCCTAAACCTCACCGCCTAAATCCTAAACCACTTGCGTTTGAGATCCGGTCAAGCACCTGCTTCGACGATAGCAGACACAGGAGAGTCGCAATCTGCTTGCTTCGTACACAATACGGTTTGCTTGGTCGGCTGTGTTCCATGAGAAACTTACCTGAACATCCTCCTACATCTACATCTATCACAGGCCGGTACTCTTCATGTTTGCTAGCTCCATATCCTTATGCCAAGCCTTGATAATCTGACTGCAAAACAAAGATGTCGCGCGATTTCTGGATACCCTCGCCACAATGACGGCTTGAGACGCCCTGAACCCTAAACCCAAACCCTAAACCCTAAACCCTCAATCCCTGAAATCCCAGAGCCTTTCAAGAGCCCTCAACCCTCGTTCGCCAAACACATGGAACCCAGCCTTAATTAGGGAATATACCTAAAATTATACTGGGATCCCTAATATGATATAAGGTATATAGTACCTTAAATTATAGTAGGATCCCTAATATGATATAAGGTATATAGTACCTCAAACTATAGTAGGATCCCTAATATGATATAAGGTATATATACAGTAGTACCTTAAATTATATTGGGATCCCTAAGTAGCATAAGGTATATAGTCCCTAATTAGGGGATATTGGAGTCTCTGAGAACCTCGGCCTTTTGTGCACCTGTTCGCTCGCGCTTGGCACAGAGAGACCATTCTGCTCGAGCAATCCATGCAGCTGCGAATAATCAGAATTTGGTTCCTTTAAAGGGGTCTATAAGGGTTACTATAAGGGATCTATAAGGGTTCTCTGATATAAGGGCCTTATTGATTAGAATAGGGTTTCGGGGTCCATTACACTACCGTAATTATAGGGGCCTTAATGAGTAGAAACCTGGGGATCCTAAAACCTACCGTCTTAAGGGTTCGACCTTCCAATTTAGGGGTCATAGCCTACTATTTTGTAGGGTTTGGGGTCACAGGTAATGATGAGAATAGGGTTTTGGGGCCCAATATACTATAAGAAAATAGTACGATATTCGTAATTATCCAGGCCCCGACACTGCACTTGTCCGCATTGTCGGCGAGGTGCTGCAGTATGCGTCTAGCTTTACCTCCTGACGACAACAGTTCCACCATCGTCAGGAAACGAAGTACGGTACGACACGGGCTACACATGCACTAGCAACGCCAACAACAACAATCGATGCAGTACAATAGTTATACAGATAATGTGTCTTCCTCATTCGTGGAACTCAGGTGTAGCAGCACATGTAGAATCAGCAGCAGCAGCAGCAGCAGCAGCAGCAGCAGCAGCAGCAGCAGCAGCAGCAGCAGCAGCGACGGCATAGCCACACTCCACAGGTCCATCGCCGCATTAAGGCAGCCAAACAAGACCGCAGGCTTGATCAGCTGCGACGTTCTTCACCGGAGCCGTGATGTGGTGGTGACGGCAGTCCAGTGCAGCATGACCAGCTGAAGAGCATGCAGCAAATCCAGGCTTCCGTCAGCACCTTTGCTTCCTGGATCTGCTACACCTTCTTCAGCTAATTCTGCACAACAGCCGTTACTGCCACATCCAGCATTACCCCAAGCGATGAAGGATCCATATCCCGGGATGGCAGCAAAACTAAGCGGTTGGTTCTGTTTTACATTCGTTGGTCGGTGTGATCTCGGTATCTTGCGAGGTCTCGACCGTCGACCGGTCCGTCACTAAAAGACAGCAGCAAGCGCGAGTTCTCTAGCGTTCCGAAAACGGGGCCTTGGGGCATAAATCATGTAACCGCCATCAGGAACACAATGTTGGTGATTATTTGTCGACGGTCAGGGGTGATGACAACTGTCCAACATAACAGAAACGACTGGCAGTAGCAGCAACACATGAAAGGAACGTCCAAGGAGCGATGCAAAACTGACCGAGGTGGCTCGTGTGGAACTAGCAAAATGGAAAACTCCCAGCTACTAGTTCTAGGCAGCAAAATTACGGTCGATGATATAAATCCTGCATTACCCATAGTAAGGAATATACCATAATTCCCATAGATTAGGGTCCTTAGGGTAATGCAGGATTCATATCATCAACAGTATAAACAGCAAAGTCGCACTAACAACACGGCACTTGTCAAAGGCTGGCGCGCATGGATTGCTCGATGCCAGCGGCTGGAGACTCAGCAAGATCACCGGAGCCTCTTTTGTAGTGTTGATTGCTCTTGACTCTTCACAAGCTCTATCCGTCCTGACTTTTCAATCCTACATAAACCCTATATAAACCCTAACTCTGACCTCTGTTCTTGCTTCGCCACACCTGCTGGGGCTCAGTGGACCGCCACAGTTTCCCGGAAGCATGCGCGGAGCATCGCGTTGAAGACGACCTCCACAACGCAAGGGGGGAGGAACGTTTATATTCATAGTCGTACTAGTATAGCTACTAATGCTAGTATTCGAATTAATCGAAATTATAGTCGGGTCATGGAAGGCTCCTCATGTTGTGATGCCAACTTTGCAAAAGACATGTTTCCATCCAAGGCCGTGCCGTCCACTCGTGCCTAAGCTCCAAGGGTAAAAGGAGGGACCCTTGATACGGACCCCGAGGTATATACCCTGAATATAGCTAGGATATACTACCCATTATATAGCCCCGTTCTAGGGTAGGAGTCCCCTTTAAGGGTCCCTCCCTTTCCCCTTTGATACATGAACCATAGCCGGAAGACAAGGAACTACAATCAAAGGGGAAAAGGAAGGACCCTTAATGGGGACCCCTAGCCTGTAATGGGGCTATATAATGGGTATATAATAGCTATATCAAGGGTATATACCTAGGGGTCCTTATTAAGGGTCCCTCCTTCTACCCTTGGATAAGCTGCTGCACTGGGAGCATGCGCCTAGGGATCACACACCTAGCCATCCGCCTATGGCCTTGCTTTTGGCGTCCGGATGTGTCTGTCGGCATGTATGTACGGGTAGACACAAATGCACCGTTGCTGCCTGCAACTCAGCACACATGCCCTATCCATCGGGTGTCACGGTTTTCCACGGCTGTTGTTGATAATTCCCCTATCTGTGTACCTGGCTATGCATCCATATATCTCTGCTTGCGTACTGAACTTCTTGTCGTAAGTGTTGGGCAGTGTTCTGGCTCGAGGTACAACCTCAATATTGGGAGGCAAAAACGATGCCCGGAAAGGCGGCACAGTCTTTCTGCCAAGGGTATTCGCCTTCCTCTGCTGAAGGTATGCGCCTGTCATGAACATACACAGCTCATTTCTTGGTTTGTTTATCTGTGGAACTATCTGTGGACCGACAGGCCCATGTTCACATAGGTCGATTGTCAAGATGTATGCCCACCACATGCGCATAACCTACGCGTGAATCAATAGCTAACCGAAAGCCCCTGCCTGTGGGCCCTCAGGCCAACCCAAAAAGCAGCCGCCAAGCTCGGTGAGCTCTCCAGTCATCACGGCCGCCTCATCCCGCCCAACGAGAGTGTGGGCCGCCAGGCTCAGGGTTTATAGGGTTTGGTAAAGGATTACGTCACTGTCATGCTCTGGGAGTTTACCCTTGGGAAATCTCTAGACCAAGCCCCCGGCGTACTGAAAGAGCCCTGAACCTGTCTACGCTATGCCGATACAAACCCCTACGGCCTGTTTAAGCCCGTCGAGCTCCCAGACCTTTCAACCCCGAACCACTGAAACCACCCCCTGGACCAGCCTTGCCCGGGCCCAGTCGATGCGCCATGATGTCGAAACGGACCACGCAGGGCATCGTGTGGGTTTGGGCCTCGAATCGGAGGATGGTGAGCATGGGGCCCCAAACTCTAAACCCTGTTCCCTGAATGTACAATACCTCAGCCGCGGAACTTGTTTTTGCTTTTTGTTGTTCGTGGTGTTCTAGTCCTTTGCAGTATCGGGTTGCTTCAGAGCTAAACTAAACTTGATTCAGATGCACGACAGCTTCGTGGCTTGGCTTGCAGGTAATGTAGGAACCTGATTAAGAAACCTTGGGCCTTTATTAGGGCTCCTTACTTGAAGACTACTCTTTTGGGGTTATGGGCCCAGGGTTTCTTAATCAGGTTCCTCCATTAGATGATTTAGGACGGAACCCCTTCATCGGTCGTCAGACCTCGGCCTTGTCCAGCTAGCCGGGCTACGGGGGTCGGGTCGGCCGGGTGGCGGAGGGGCCTTCCGAGGTGACAAACTCATTGACCCAAAACCCAAGGAGATAAAAGTTGAAACTTTCAGGATTGACTACCTTATACAGCCAATAAGCAAAAAAGATAGAAGGGAGTGACTCACGAGATCGGGATCGCGATGCAGGGTAAATCCAGGGGATTCAAGGGAAGACATGGAGGATCAGAAAAAAAGACATAGGGGGTGGGAATGCAGACCGGAACCAAAATGGCCCGGCGGGGGGGGGGGAGGGGGGCTGCCCCGGGATCAACAAAAGACTCAGGGGGTCAAAACAAGGAGTTCATCGGCTCCTAAGCTTCTCAACACAGATCAAGAAGAACAGATCGCCCTTCCGCAATCAGTGGCCTGGAGCCAGCTCAGCCATCGTGAGATCAGCTCCTGGCAGCATGAATTACCACAGCCAAGCAGTACAGCAGGAGCACAGCAAAACCTAGTTCAGGATGATAGTACATAGTTTTAACCACTTCACGGCTAAGGTCAGCACATCAGTAGTGACATCAAATATGGTCAAAGCAATCATACGCTGACAGCGGGAATGGGCATCAGCACTGCAAGAACCCGCAGCAGCAGCACCACCACCAACAGCATCATCATCGTCATTGACATCATCATCATCATCGTCATATTTAGACATCAGTCCTGATTTATTACTGTAATGAACAATGCACATGGAGCCCTTGTAGTAACCGCTACAGTGCTATACAGTATGTAACCAATCACTCTGGGGCTTGATCCCTAAACCTTAGACCCTAAACCCTAAAAACCTCAACCCTGACACCTCCCCTTTGTCGGAGTTGAAATAAAATCAAACTCTGCCTCCGCCTGACTTTGCGCATCGGCCATCGCGGCCGTATCGTTGTGGAAGCACATGGCAGTCGCCTGACGCTCGGGTTAATATGGGGGCCTTGGTAATTAGAATAGGGTCTGGGGGCCCATTATACTATACTATATGATATGGAACCTCCAAAATGGTATGAGAATACACTTAACGGTTCAGGATTCAGGCTTGGCGGAGGTTCGTGGTTCAGGGCGGAGACTTAGATCGAGCTGTACCTTCGGGGGGGAGGGGGGGGCTGTGTTGGCCGAGCTTGCTGACTCCGTGGCAACAGACAAACAGGCAAGCAAAACAACAAGCAAAAACACACAAAAAAAGAAACACATAACAACAAAAGCAACAAATAGACATGCACGCACATGAAACAACGAGCAAGCAAACAAACATGCATACACACAGACACCACGGTAAGGCCGTGCAGCCAGTCATGAGCACAACTGAAGTTTGAGCTGTAGACTTTGTAGTTGGAGCAATGGCATAGCAACAACCGTCAGGTAGCATTCTGGGCTAAACGTTCTGACTGCAAGATTCATGGCTGCCGGTCTATGGCTTTAAGTCTTGTGAGTAGGCTTTGAGGATTCGTGGCTTTAGTTTTTAAAGGCCCGTTTTGCTCAAGGTCGGGCGCTGTCTGCAGGCATCGCTCGGCGGGTTTTTTCGAAGTTCCCCAGTTTCGGTCTTGATAGGTAGACCACCAGAATCACAGATAAGAAGTGCGCAAGTATAAGGGTTCTGCTGGCCCGCCTGGGTAAGAAGGCATCCGGAAAACGTGAAACCAGCGCAAACAGCAACAGGGTTTGTGGTGTTAGAGGTGTGTGTGTGTATATATATATATAATTACGGAAAAGGAACTACATATACAGATATATATATATATATATATATATATATGCACATACGTATCTGTGTCTACATAAATCTCGAGGGGCAAGCCCAATTCAAGACTAGAGGATCGCCGGTCACCGACGTGCTTCCAAGCAGCTGTCTTCGCGTCGTACTTGTCAAAATTGCGGAAGCAACCATCCTCCTCCAGTGTAGTGTTTATCAAAACACTACACTGCATGATAAAGCACTACCATCTCCTTGCGACATCCGAGGATCGGACGTTGCTGACAGGAGTACAATAGCCGCCGGAAAGTTGGAAGGCGGCAATTGGAACGGTTAATGCGGCAACGGCATCTTCCAACTTTGGGTTTGACTTGGTCCCATCTTCCAACTTTAGGTCCCGGCGTTTGGACCGGTTGATGCGGTAACGGTATCTTCCAACTTCGGTTTTTGGGAATCAGCTCCAGCAATGCAGAGAGAGAAACCGCAACTGCTTCGACCGCTCCAGTAATTAGTGCTGAGAGAGGGAAACGGCAATTACTACGACCACTCCAATATCGCAGAAAGAAAGAAAAACTGCAGTTACTTCGACCACTCCAATATTGCAGAAACAAAGAAAAACTGCAAGTACTTCGACCGCTCCAGTATTGCAGAAAGAGAGAACCTGCAATTACTACGACTGCTCCAGTATTGCAGAGAGAGAGAAACTGCAAGTATTACGACCACTGCAGTATTGCAGAGAGAGAAAAACTGCAAATGCTACGACCACTCCAATATTGCAGAGAGAGAGAGAGAGAGAGAGAGCTGCAATTCCTAGGACCGCTCCAGTGTTGCACAATTACTACGACCGCTCCAATATTGCAGAAAGAGAGAAGCTGCAAATACCATGGCCGCTCCAGTATTGCAGAGGGAGAAAAACTGCAATTACTCCAGTATTGTAGAGAGAGAGACGGAGAAACTGCAATTCAATGTTGGGTCTGCTTGGTCCCATCTTCCAACTTTAGGTCCCGGCATTTGGAGCGGTTCATGCGGTAATCAAAAGTTCGAAGGTTGCAAACTTGGAAGAATCCAAAGTTGGAAGACGTGTTTTATTCCAATTGTGGGGTGCTGAAATTTTGGGTGCGCATCTTCCAACTTTGCGGCTGCCACCATAAAGCAGCCATACTGGTACAGCAACTGTCACATCTAGAACCATACTTGAAATCACTCAGGTTGATGCGGCTCAGCAACATAGTCACATATAGTACAGTCTACTCGGCAGTCATCGAGACTTCAAAAAAGTTGCGGGCCGGCCACACCACTCACAGCAAGGTACCTTTGATTTGGGGACTGTGGCGGTCGACATGCAAGGTTTGGTTTCCGAGATGCAAAGCTCGTGCCCGAGATGCATGGCGCAAGGCAGTTTGCATCTCGGAAACCTACCCGCTCCAGTTCACCCAGTACGCTTTGCATCTCGGAAACCGACCTGCGCCGGTTCACCCGGGACTTTACTATTTTACTATTTTACTATTTCAGTACTATACTGCTCTTCTACTATGTCCTATTTACTATTTCAGTACTATTTGCTAGTATACTATTCTACCACGACCAGAGCCGTTTGCATCTCGGAAACCGACCTGCGCCGGTTCACTTACCCAGTACTTTACTATTTTACTATTTTACTATTTCAGTACTATACTACTCTTCTACTATGTCCTATTTACTATTTCAGTACTATTTGCTATTATACTATTCGGCCACGACCAGAGCCGTTTGCATCTCGGAAACCGACCTGCGCCGGTTCACTCAGTACTTTACTATTTTACTATATTACTATTTTATTATTTTACTATTTTACTATTTCAGTACTATACTGCTCTTCTACTATGTCCTGTTTACTATTTCAGTACTATTTGCTAGTATACTATTCTACCACGACCAGAGCCGTTTGCATCTCGGAAACCGACCTGCGCCGGTTCACCCAGGACTTTACTATTTTACTATTTTCCTATTTCAGTACTATACTACTCTTCTACTACGTCCTATTTACTATTTCAACACTATTTGCCAGTATACTATTCTACCACGACCAGAGCCGTTTGCATCTCGGAAACCGACCCGCTCCAGTTCACCCAGTACGCTTTGCATCTCGGAAACCTACCTGCGCCGGTTCACCCAGGACTTTACGATTTTACTATTTTACTATGTTACTATTTCAGTACTATACTACTCTTCTACTATGTCCTATTTACTATTTCAGCACTATTTGCTAGTATACTATTCTACCACGACCAGAGTCGTTTGCATCTCGGAAACTGACCTGCGCCGGTTCACCCAGGACTTTACTATTTTACTATTTTACTATTTCACTACTATACTACTCTTCTACTATGTCCTATTTACTATTTCAATGCTATTTGCCAGTATACTATTCTACCACGACCAGAGCCGTTTGCATCTCGGAAACCGACCCGCTCCAGTTCACCCAGTACGCTTTGCATCTCGGAAACCTACCTGCGCCGGTTCACCCAGGACTTTACGATTTTACTATTTTACTATGTTACTATTTCAGTACTATACTACTCTTCTACTATGTCCTATTTACTATTTCAGCACTATTTGCTAGTATACTATTCTACCACGACCAGAGTCGTTTGCATCTCGGAAACTGACCTGCGCCGGTTCACCCAGGACTTTACTATTTTACTATTTTACTATTTCACTACTATACTACTCTTCTACTATGTCCTATTTACTATTTCAATGCTATTTGCCAGTATACTATTCTACCACGACCAGAGCCGTTTGCATCTCGGAAACCGACCCGCTCCAGTTCACCCAGTACGCTTTGCATCTCGGAAACCGACCTGCGCCGGTTCACCCGGGACTTTACTATTTTACTATTTCAGTACTATACTGCTCTTCTACTATGTCCTATTTACCATTTCAGTACTATTTGCTGGTATACTATTCTACCACGACCAGAGTCGTTTGCATCTCGGAAACCGACCTGCACCGGTTCACCCAGTACTTTTTTTTACTATTTTACTGTTCAGTACTATACTACTCTTCTACTATGTCCTATTTACTATTTCATTACTATTTGCTAGTTTACTATTCTACCACGACCGGAGCCGTTTGCATCTCGGAAACCGACCTGCGCCGGTTCACCCAGGACTTTACTATTTTACATTTTACTATTTCACTATGTTACTATGTCCTATTTACTATTTTCAGTACTATTTGCTATTATACTATTCTACCACGACCAGACTCGTTTGCATCTCGGAGACCGACCTGCGCCGGTACACCCAGGACTTTACTATTTTACTATTTCAGTACTATACTACTCTTCTACTATGTCCTGTTTACTATTTCAGTACTATTTGCTATTATACTATTCGACCATGACCAGAGCCGTTTGCATCTCGGAAACCGACCTGCGCCGGTTCACCCAGTACTTCACTGTTTTACTATTTTACTATTTCAGAACTGTACTACTCTTCTACTATGTCCTATTCACTATTTTAATACTATTTGTTATTATACTATTCTACCACGACCAGAGCCGTTTGCATCTCGGAAACCGACCTGCGCCGGTTCACCCAGGACTTTACTATTTTACTATTTCAGTACTATACTACTCTTCTACTATGTCCTATTTACTATTTCCGTACTATTTGCTATTATACTATTCTACCACGACCAGAGCCGTTTGCATCTCGGAAACCGACCTGCGCCGGTTCACCCAGGACTTTACTATTTTATTATTTTTTGTTTCAGTACTATACTACTCTTCTACTATGTCCTATTTACTATTTCAGTACTATTTGCTAGTATACTATTCTACCACGACCAGAGCCCTTTGCATCTCGGAAACAAACCTGCGCCGGTTCACCCAGGACTTTACTGTTTTGCTATGTTACTATTTCACTATTTTACTATTTTTCTATCTCAGTACTATACTACTCTTCTACTATGTCCTATTTACTATTTCAGTACTATTTGCTATTATACTATTCTACCACGACCAGAGCCGTTTGCATCTCGGAAACCGACCTGCGCCGGTTCACTCAGTACTTTACTTTTTTACTATTTTACTATTTTTACTATTTCAGTACTATACTACTCATTTGCTATTATACTATTCTACCACGACCGGAGCCTTTTGCATCTCGGAAACCGACCTGCGCCGGTTCACCCAGGACTTTACGATTATACTATTTTACTATGTTACTATTTCAGTACTATACTACTCTTCTACTATGTCCTATGTACTATCTCAGCACTATTTGCTATTATACTATTCTACCACGACCAGAGCCGTTTGCATCTCGGAAACCGACCTGCGCCGGTTCACTCAGTACTTTACTATTTTACTATTTTACTATTTCAGTACTATACTGCTCTTCTACTATGTCCTATTTACTATTTCAGTACTATTTGCTAGTATACTATTCTACCACGACCAGAGCCGTTTGCATCTCGGAAACCGACCTGCGCCGGTTCACCCAGTACTTTACTATTTTACTACTTTTACTATTTCAGTACTATACTACTCTTCTACTATGTCCTATTTACTATTTCAATACTATTTGCTATTATACTATTCTACCACGACCAGAGCCGTTTGCATCTCGGAAACCGACCTGCGCCGGTTCACCCAGGACCTTACTATTTTACTATTTTACTATACTACTCTTCTACTATGTCCTACTTACTATTTCAGTACTATTTGCTAGTATACTATTCTACCACGACCAGAGCCGTTTGCATCTCGGAGACCGACCTGCGCCGGTTCACCCAGGACTTTACCATTTTACTATTTTACTATTTCACCATTTTACTATTGTACTATTTTACTATTTCAATACTATACTACTCTTCTACTATGTCCTATTTACTATTTCAGTACTATTTGCGATTATACTATCATACCACGACCAGAGCCGTTTGCATCTCGGAAACCGACCTGCGCCGGTTCACCCAGTACTTTACTATTTTACTATTTTGCTATTTTACTATTTTGCTATTTTACTATTTCAGTACTATACTACTCATTTGCTATTATACTATTCTACCACGACCGGAGCCGTTTGCATCTCGGAAACCGACCTGCGGCGGTTCACCCAGGACTTTACTATTTTACTATTTCAGTACTATACTACTCTTCTACTACGTCCTATTTACTATTTCAGTACTATTTGCTAGTAACCTGCTAGTATACTATTCTACCACGACCAGAGCCGTTTGCATCTCGGAAACCGAGCTTTGCATGTTGACGCCCAAATTTGCATGTTGACCCAAGGGATCCCCGATTGATTTAAGGTTCTAGGATACTCTACGTACGATTTTTGGCTCCGGCTTTAGGGCGCACGCGTGCTGCACTTCCAGCAGCGGCATACCAGAACTTGCAGCTTCGATCAAAGCTTGGGGTTCCTTTGAGGTATCAACCCGTCACACACGCCTTCGACTTGAAGACGGTGTACACGATGTGCTTGGGCTTCCAGGTGGATCGGTCCTGAGGGGAGCCGGAGTCAGTGCCCGCCTGCTCACCCCCAGATCTACAGCTCCTTCTGTAGCACGACAACTACACAAAGGAGTCCATAGCTACAGAGCAGAGACCCCGTCAACCTCAGAACCCATGAACCCTAAACCCCAGATCCTAAAAGCCCTAAACCTTAAACCCTATACCCCAAACCCCTAATTCACCAACCCATGAACAAGACTTGCCTTGAGGTCGACATCGACTAGGAAGTGGCGCATTTCAACTTCGAAATCCACCCACTCCTGGCTGGACACCAAGGTGTTTGTTGCTTTGTTACATAGAGGCCTCAATCGTTAATTATTTAGGCCCCCACATTATAGGTTTTTGGGAAGCAGGTATTCTACAAGGTGCTTGCAAATCGCCCAAGCCCCAAACCTTCGACGCTGACCTCTTAACCACTTCAGTCCCAATTCAAACTCCTTGACAATCAACCCTACAACATTGTGTCTTCCCTTTCCTCCCCAAACCTGTTTCTAGTGAAGGGACTGAACCTAAGTTGCGGCCAGAAGCGAAAGCGCATCATTCCGTACATATCCCTGGTCTATTGCCGTAAACTCATTCCCGCGATGTAGTTGCCTTAATGACTAGACTTGGGTTTGTGGGCACATTATACAAAACAACATGGAATACCTTTTGAATAATTAAGGCCCATATACCACAGAACCCTTGGTGCCACCCTTATTGACCCCGTCGAGGAAGCCTACGGAAGATCAGCATAAGTCTTATTGGCGGCAAGAAGGAAGTCTCCTGCACGAAAACCTGATCCACCAAGCTTCCTGGTTGCTCAATCCTGAGCTGAGGCGAAAGGGTCGAGCCTCTGGGGTTTCTCGGGTCAGGGTTTAGGATTGAAGGATGCGTTTCGTACTGAAGAAGACGACTTTGCTGCTGAGTTTCCAGGGGTTCGCGTGCTTTTTTCAGTACGGTAACCCACATTTTCCGTTTTTTGCGAAGATTCTGGGGAAGCCACTTTGGCTTCGCCGCTTCAGGGTTGCAGCATTGAAGGCCGAGAGTGGGGGGCCAGAAGGGCTTGCCTTAACCCTGAATAACCTACCTTGTCAAGCTTCCATATTATGATTTCTTTATATAAGTCCCTAAAAATGTAGATTCAGGTGTGTTAGCTACGAGGCCTTTGGGCTTCACCTTGACTTGGGGCGAAGGGGGTCGGGGATGCATCCTTGGGTGCTTCGAAGAGCCCTTCTCTAGGGATTTGCAGGCCCAGAGCGCTTGCAGGGTTCTGGTGTTCATTTGCTGGGGGCATCTGAACCATTCGACCGCCAACTTACTCTGAGCCCTAACCTGGGAATCCCAGCTCGAACTCCTTCGCTTGGCAAACCAACATCAATCCCTTCTCCTCCCCCTAATCCTAAACCCTAAACCCTAGACTCTAAACCCTAAACCCTAAACCCTAATCCCTAAACCCCTAAACCCCAAACTCTAAACCCCTAAACCCTAATCCCTAAACCGATAATCCGAGCTTCAGTGAGGTCAGTGCTCGCTCAAGCTCTGGCTTGCTCCTGAGCTTGGTTCCTATAAGGGTTACGGGTTGCTGTGAGCTTTTACTACTGTGGGTTCTTTTCAGGGCTCTATGTTTTGCAGCTCAACAGAGTTTATTCAAAGTTTAAAGGTTTCCTTAACCAAAGCTTTGCGGAGGCTTGTGCTAATCATCGTTCATAGTGCAGGGTGCTGTGTACAGATTCCGTGAAGCCGTCGACAGTGCAGCACCGATCTCAGATCCACACCTTACAGCTGCCCTCCGAGATACAGGACCCTTATATCCCCGAGACCCCTAATTCTATTACATGAAACCTAGACGAGCCCGTCTGAAGCCACGACAAGTGCACGTCCAAAGCTCTTCCAGGCTTGCACGTCCATGGCCTCCCAGCTCCTTTGCAGGAGGAGCTTTCGGTCAAGTTGTGTAGTGGCGTCTTGTCCTTTGAGTGGGTTCAGGGCTCGTTTAATTAAGGGCTTGCTCTTTTTGTAAGGGTGGCTGCACCCTCATAATATAACATCAGTACTCTTACTGTAAGGGGGCACTACCTAAGCTATGTACAATACCCGAAAACCCGAATCTGCCGGCCAATGTGCCACCCGAGCTTGGCGACGCCCTTTGCCATGTAGGGACGCTCGGCCTGCAAAAAAAAAGGATGCTTCCGAACCCTTTTGAAAGGGCTTCATGTGCGGCTCCCAGCTGTGCTGTTGTGAAGCATTTGAAGATTTGAAGATAGAGTGTTCTTAAGGAAGGGGTTTGCGGCCTTTTTTCCTACATGCAGGCGAAAAGTCTGAGCAGCCTCGCCCTGATATGGAATCAAGATGAATATTAAACATAAGACTGCATATCTTAGCAACGAGAAGCTGGGACATACGGAATGTAGTCCACACTTGAAAAATTAAACTGTCTGTGACTGTATGTGTGCGTATGTATATATATATATATATGTACACACACACACACACACACACCTCACACACTCTGGCACTATACGTCCCGTGGCATGTAACGTACTCGGCAGCCATGCAGCAATGCTTAGGTGTCTCTCAGACATGATTGTGGAACAATGGCGAAAAACATGCGACAACCAGAATGTGAGTTGCTTCGCCTGCCCCAGCTGACCATTCCAAGCACTTCGCGCCTCCTTGGGCAACTTCACAAGTGGACAGGTGGGAAGCGGGGCCCCATGCGAGCCATCTAGTGCCGAAAAAGACTAGCACCCTAAACCATAAACCATGGACCACCATGGGCCAGAAATATGGGGCTGGCTTTTGAAAGCCTTGCTTGAGCCTCTAGCCATAAAGATGTTAGTGGAGGTTCAATTATAACTGTTTGAGCGCATGGAACCTGGCGTGGTACGACAGAACATGCGGCGAAGTGGTATGATGAATATAAAGATTCTGATTATGATGATGAAGATGAAGGACATGACGATGATGGTAGTGATGATACATCTAATCTGTGCCAGCGCAGGTAGACAGTACTTGCATGTGAGTGCGGTCTCCCTGCATGTTTCTCTATACGTACAGATGCTTTATATGTATGAATGTATGCAGGTATGTATGTACGTCTACATACATACATACATGCATGCATACATACATACATATATGTAAATAAACATAAACACAGTTAGATCCATATCATATCCATATAAATAGACAAACACAGACATACACATATGTACACCTACACAGTCATATACACCTACTCGCACACATACACATACATGGACCATATACATAAGCATTTACATGTACAACGGATCTATTGCTTAAGACTTCATTGCTTAAGAATTTGAGGGGCTGAATTTCGACGCACACAGTGATAATTCACCCATGGGCGGTGTGCCTTTGACTTAAGGATTTGAGCCCCCCCTGAAATCTGGACCCAGATTCTTAACTCCTAGGGCTGTGCACAAGCAGGTCCTGGTGTTGGAAACCTCCAAATTAAGAATCTGAGCCCTCAGATTCTTAGCTTTTAGTAGGACGGTACACAAGCAGGTCTCGGTGTGGAAACCTCCAAATGAAGAATCTGAGCCCTCAGATTCTTAGATTCTTCGCCCCTACACCTGTACACAAGGTTTCCGGTATGGAAACCTCCAAATTAACAATCTGAGCCCTCAGATTCTTAGCCGCAACACCTGTGCACATGGAAACCTCCAAATTAAGAATCCGAGCCCTCAGATTCTTAGTCTTAGCTCTTAGCAGGACTGTGCACAAGCAGGTCCCGGTGTGGAAACCTCCAAATTAAGAATCTGAGCCCTCAGATTCTTAGCTCTTAGTAGAACTGTACACAAGCAGGTTCCAGGTGCCGAACTTCCAAATTAAGAATCTGAGGCCTTGCACCTTGCTAAAGCACTCACCGCAGAACTGGCATTGCCAAGGCTTCTCCGAAGAGCTGCTGCTGCTCTGTGGGCCCGTCGTTTGCGCAACTTTTCCTTGAGTCGTAGTGAAGGTGCAACGACCGTACCGGTGAGGCGAGACCTGCTCCTTCTTCGAAGGACCGGTTTCGACACCTTCGTCGGACGCCACGGACACAAGCTCCATCGCTTCACTATCGGACATTGCAGAGACACCTATGTTCTGAAGACTGGTTTTTGGAGCAGGTATATCGAGCTCTTCAGTGGCTGTGGTCCCTTCAGCTAAGAATGTGCTAAGAATCTGAGCCTCCGTCAAGGCTGCGAAGCGGTTGAAATATGAGAATGTCACAGACAAGCAGACTTAAGAATCTGAGCCTCCGTGAACAGATCCCAGCAGATTCTTATCCAACGCTTTCACTGTACATCGAGACATATGCATGCATATACACATACACATACATGTACATGTACATATACATACACATATATAGGTATATGCATATACAAACATGTACAGATAAAGATGTAGGTCCATGGATCCTTGGGGAACATGAGAAACTAGGGGGCTGGTCTGTAGGCTAAAAAGGCCAGAGAATAGACAATCCGGGGACCAATTATCCTAAACCCACCTTTCAAGCTCCTGAGGTTCACTGTAAAACCCTGATCCTTAAACTCTCCACACCCTAATTAAACCCTAAACCCAAAGTCCAAACCCGATTCCCGGGCCCCCTTTGAGGTGAGGAGCTGCGAGGTTTTTCAGTGCCATCATGGCGTCAGCTGCAGCCTCTGCGGCGTTTAAATCTTGATGCGTGTTTTTATTTGTGGGCCAACTCCACGAGTTTTAGGATCTGAGATTTGGGGTTGCTGATTTTTGGGCTCAAAGCTCAGGGTTTAGGGGGTCGGGTCCTGCTCGGTATTCCACCTTCTACCAGTAGTTCGGTAGTTTTCCCGGCACAGCACAAAAACCAGCTCTTGCTTTCAAGGACGACGGACGACTCCCTGCTTCGGAAGCCCCAAATGCAGCTAATCCTACCACAACTTGAAGACAAACGCTTGACTGCCCTCAAAAATACAAAGCCCAAGAAATCAGAAATCTAGAAACCCCAAAGCCCAAAACCCCACTACCATTAAAATCCTAAAAACTCCGCCAAAACCGCAAACCCCCCTTTGATGTGGAGCCCGCCTTGCCGGGGTCAGAGGCCACCGCCTGTCGAGGAACCATAGTGGTGAGCCTGAGGCTGACAAAGCTTCTGGATACAGAGGCCTTGTGATGATTACAACCACCTATATATATATATATATATATATATATCGTTTTATTTATTTATCTATATCTACACACACCATAGATATACACCTAATTACATAAATGACAGAATATCTATCTATCTATCTATCTATCTATATATATGTATATAATTATAATACACACACACATATGTATATGCTGATTACGATGGGGAACCCCAAGGAACAGTGCTGGAAATCATTCAGACTACGAGAGGCCTCAGCAGTCAACAGAAGTCTCATGAGGGTTGATGAGTACTGTAGGGGCCCTCATATGGGTGGTTGTCAAAATGATGGTCCCTTGTTTGGGTACCCTAAATATTAGGTGCTGTACAATATAGGGGACCCAAACGGGACCATAATTTTGACAACCACCCATATGGGAGATTCCGAAAATAGGGGACCCTAATATAGTACCCTAAATAGTAGGATCCTGATTATTAGGACCCCTAAATAAGGTACCCCTATTTTCGGAAACTCCCATATGTCTGTCGAACTCAGAGAATTGCTTGCAGCTAGGCAATCCTAGCCACGGATCCAGGTGCTGTAGACATACCACTATGGGCTATTAGACCTTATGGGTACCTTAATCTACCCTAAATAGGGTCCTAATAGGGATCTTTAGGGTCTAATAGCCCATAGTGGTAATGCCACATGAAGCAGGGGCTTCAAGAAACAATAGCATCGCTAGGAGCACAAATGCTAACAGCAACAGCTGCTAGGAGAAGAACACAAGGCACAGCTGCAGCAACAAGCAACATTATGACAAGAGCAACACGCAGACTTGAGACACGATTGGCAATCATGCTTCCCGTTTGGTTGTTGTACCATTCCCTACTGTAGGAGCCTAAATAATCAGAATAGGGTTTTGGGGCCCATTATAAATGGTTATAATAAGGAACCCCCCAAAACAGTAGCGGTAATTATTTAGGCTCCTATATGATGCGACCAGGGGGCGGCACGTGGAGCAGAGGATGAAGACACATCTGGGCAGTCCATTCCTGCTTTGTGCTCGCCGGCACTCGAGCTACAACGAACAAGCGACTACTGCACGTGCAAGGAGACCAAGCAGTAGTACAGATGACAGAACGACTGCTGCTGATAATGGTGCCCTCCTCCTCTTCCTCCTCCTCCTCCTCCCCCTCCTCCCCTAAACCCCTAGACTAAACCCGGAACCCTACTCCTGCTGCTTTTTTTGTCGCGGGCCTTGGACGCGAAGATCTTGTAAAGGTGCGACTCGTGGGGAAAACGGCTGGGAACTCCAGCAGCCTGCGGATACCGAGCTTCGGCCATAAGGAAGATGGCCAAGATAATCACGATTTAACAAACATAATGACAATAAGGACTTCAAGGGTTTATAGGTTCGGGGACGTGCAGCCTTGTCGGTTTGGTGGGTTGGAGGCGACTGGGAGTTCAGTCAGTCCAGGGTCGGGTTACCTGAAACCCAAATACCAGCAAGAAGACATGTGAAAGACCAGACAGTAAGTTCAAGAAATGATACGAAGGCACGAACGGTATTAAGACTCCACGAATCACCGAGCCAGTTGTCCGCCGGATTCCAGGACAGTTGAAAGGTTTTTCGACCGAAGTCTTTCGACGGCGCCAACCCGATCGGTGCCTCCATCTGCACCATAAGCTCAAGCAGCCTTTCCTTCTGGACGTATGCTGGGAATTCATGGCCGTCCTGGCTTGGTGGGGCATGTGGTTGTCAAAATTATGGTCCCTGTTTGAGTACCCGATATAATAGGGGCCGTATTATAATGGGGACCCAAATAGGGACCATAATTTTGACAACCACCCGTGTATAGTGGCTGAGATGAACTATGCGTCAGTTTCGGCTTCCTTGCTGCTCGAGCCGCCTTTCGAATTTAGCTTTTTTGGTGTTCCAGTCGTTCGAGGAAGCCCGACTAGCTAAGAAAACAGCATGCGATGGAACAGTCTCGGACAGGTTGGCTTTGGTTCGTCTACTCGTGACCCCCAAGTACCACGAGGCTTGCACTTGCTATTCAATGGCCTTTCCGGTTTACGAAGCCCGCCGGTGTCTTTATCTTCTCACAGCCTTTCAGTCGTTTAGCTTGCAGAGTCTACGGTGTGTCGAACAACAACATATCAAGGTAAGGGCCCATCAAATCCAAATGAAGTACCCATGAGCTCCATAGTAGTTCCTTTTGGGATTACCTTAGAGGATCCTAAATATAAACCAGAGAAAGAAACTGCTATGGAGCCTATGGGTAGTCTGCACCTTCTTGAGCCCATAAGCTCAAAAACCTGAGCCCTTGACCCCCGAAGGGCCCAATTGAAACCCCATAATATAGGGGCCTTCATAGTTACCTGGACTATTTTGGGGAGTTCCCTATTATAGTTATAGCATAATGGGCCCCAAAACCCTTTCTAACTATGAAGGCCCCTATAGTTACTGTAGTAGCCTCAGCTTGTTCAACATCAACAGGTCCTGGAAGGAGATGGGCCAAAGGAAGTAGCATGCAGCTACGTGGTGACCTGCCGCGTGCTGTCAGCCGAAAGTCGTAGATAAGGGCGACTCTGGTTTCCCAAAATCCTGGTTTAGGGTTTCTGCACCCGAAAACGTGACTACGCAGGCCCAAAAGCCGCACCCCTACACTGTAAACCCTCCACCAAGGAGCCCAATACCCCAGACTGAACCGCTCTGTGCTGCATCCCAAGCCTGTGAGGAGATGTCGAAGCAAAGCCGGCGCCAGCTTGCCTGGAGAGCCGTGGGTGTCGGTAGAGATCGGATGGTGTATGAGTACTTCTCGTCTGACGATCTGATCTGTGCATGTTCCGGGGCGTCCGAGCCCCCTAAACCCTACAAGCCCTAAACCCTGTAAGCCCTAAACCCTGTAAGCCCTAAACCCTGCAAGCCCTAAACGGTAATAGCCCTAAACCCAAAACCCTATAAGCCCTAAACCCTAAACCGTAAACCCAGAATTCGTCCGAGCCACCCAACTCCTCTGAGTTCTGGATGAAGGCAGAGATGATCTCGTAGTTGGGTCCCAGGGTCCGAAAGACCACCTCAAGCTTAGGGTTTTCGGTTTATAGAGTCTTAGGGCTTTCGGTTTATAGAGTCTTAGGGTTTTCGGTTTATAGAGTTTAGGGAGCACAAGAACTGAAACTCGGGGTACTAGACAATGCTTTGTTGAGTTGTAGACTCGTGACCGCAGAAACCTCGACACCACGATCGCGTCGGACGCTTCTAAAACCCTTTTGCACATACTTATGTGTGTACATACGTTCATATAGATATGTGTATATGCCCATGTCTATGTCTATGTCTCTGTCTATCTATGAGTGTGTACACATTCACATTCTAGACTGTCTGGTGCTTAGTAGGGAATGGGGGAATGGATCCCTATAGTAGTCCCCATATAACCCCAACAATAGTCCCCATAATCCATTCCCTCATACCCTACTAAGAACCAGACAGTAGAACCCTGATTAAACCCTATAGAGCCCTTAACCTTACAGGTCAACCTTACGTTGTATGTGCGGGTGGCAAGGCTTCTGTAAGGGTATTTTTCAGGGCTCCATCAGAGTTGTATAAGCTTTGGGTCTCAGGTCTGCGAGGAACAGGGTTTCGGGTTTGGGGGGTCAGGGTTTTGGGCTTGGTGGTCCACCCGCTTGTCCAACGTGAATACCCCCAAGCAAACTTGCAGCAGCGTGGCATCCTCCCAGGTGTTGATGTAATTGTCAGACGGATCTGGGCGAATTGGATAATGCAGCGTCTGTCAAAACAACTAGAACTGAGCCGCCCAGAATGGATTTCGCTGTGTTCAATGGTTGAATTAGCTACATCGCAAAGGGTTTAGGCTCCAACAGAGTATACATATCAGAGTGAATGCAGTCCAGCATTGCCTAATATCAGAAGTCATATGTAACCTCCGCCACAGCTTGTTCACGTAGACGGAATCAGTCGTCTTTGCTGCTAAAGTGCATAATGCTTGGCTAGGTTTCTGAGTAACCCCTTTATAATAAGGCTACCCTTTTTCCTAATATTCGGCTTTAATAAGGGGACCCTAAACTAAAAAGGGCAAAAGGGCACTACTCAGGAACCTAGTTGGCATCCCTACACCTCGAACCCTCAAAGGGTTTAGGGTTTAGCAAAGCTGGGCAGCTGGATCCCGTCTGCCCCCAGCCGCCGGCACCCTCCACCACTGGGTTGACCTAGGCGCAAGTCAGGAGATTCTGCACCCGAAGATGGGAGTTTCCGAAAATAGGGACCCCAATATCAGATGTTTAGGGTTTACCTTAACCCCAAAGAACCTACATTTTTAAGGACTTATATAAAGAAATCATAATAAGGAACCCTAAAAAGGTAGGTTATTCAGGGTTAAGGTGGGGGATACTGGACCCCAAAATAAGGTATCCCTAGTTTTCGGAAACTCCCAGATAGTTCTTTGGCAGCTTCATAAACGAAGGGACCGCGATCAAGACCAGAAGTGCTGGGATCCTTCACGGCCCCATCCCCACACCCTCAAACCCCCTAGAAATCCCATACTAGGTGTCGATTTCACAACAGTCCCCATAATAATTCACGATTTGGGTAAAATAGGGGCCTTAATAATCTGAATAGCGTTTTGGGGTCTATTCTCACCATAACTATAACAAGGAACTTCCAAAATAGTACAGGTGATTATTCAGGCCCCTATATTACCTTGCGTACCTATGGTCTCCATCGTAGTTCCTTTTTTTGGTTTTAACCACTTGGATCCTAAAAGGTAACCCCAAAAAGGAACTACAATGGAGACTGTAGGTAGTTTTCAGTTCGGGGCTGCTTGAAACCGAGCGGCGGTCTGCTCACCGCCCCAGCGGATGTGGAGAAGGCCTTGAAACGCAAGCTAGGATACCCAGTAACCTAAGAATGAAAAGGCCTCTCTTTTTGGTATTGGGTAACTTTACAAGGAACCTAGGACTACAAAAAGGGAATAAGGGTACTACTGGGCATCCTAGCAAGGGTTTCTTGAACGGGGGTTCCTTTGAAAACGGTTCCTTTTAAGGGCTCTACAAAGGGGGATTTCAGAAGGGTCCCCTTTAAGGGCTCTACAAAGGGGGAACCCATGATAAAGTCTAGGGCTCATTGGATTTATCGGGTTTATACGGCTCAAGGTTTACGGGGTGTAGGGTTCAAGTTGTCAAGATCTGGAGTCCCGAGAATAAACAAGTGAGGCACTTATTGCGGCCTGATCAAGAAGAAATACGTATAACAGTAGAACTGCAACGGGGCTATAAGTGAATAGTCTTGTTTCAACTTGACTCCGCATCCTGGCGTTCAGGGTTTAGGCTCTGGCGAGGTGACACCAGAGACCGTTTCTTGTTGGATACAGGAAACAAAATAACCGGACTAGGGTATGCTTTTTCATGGCGGTATAAAGCTACTGAGTATTCAGACTACGGCAGAAGCCTGAAGAATTACCGACACTGTTCTTCAGGGTCCCATGTTTTCGTTCAACTAACACACCCCCAAATCCTGTTCTAATCATAAAGACGCATATGGCATATAACTCTATACAACCCCTGTTAGTGAGTCCTCGCCTATCCAGAGGTTCAGCCGCAGAAGCCATAAGCGCCGAGAAGAAAAACCCTAAACCCCTGGCCCTAACCCCAGACCCCAAACCCTGAGACCCCAAATCCTGAGACGAAAACCCTAACTAAACCCCCGACCCTTACCCCTAACCCTAAACCCTTGTACTTAGAACCCCTAACCACAAACCCTAAACCCTTAGATCCCGAGGCCAAACCCAAGAGGTTCGTTGAACCCCGCTGACTGAGTCGCGAGCTCAGCTGCGGCCTCTGCGGCTCCGTCTGCGCCTCGCCAAGAGGTTAGGACCCCTTAAAGGAACCCTAATTCTTCCTAAACCCTAGAGATCCCTCAAAGGAACCTCTAGGTGTTCCTTAACTCGCTGGCCCTAAACCCAAGAAAGTAAACGTTGAAGCTTTCAGAATCGACTACCTTATAAGAACCCCCAAAAGTGGAAAAGTTGAGTTCACAGCCCAGATGGGATTCGGGGCTCATCTTCAGGGTTTAGGGTTATATGGCTCTATAGGGCTTCACGGTTTGGGTTTTTGAGTTTTAGCCATCGGGGATAAAAGGCTATAAGGCTTGCGACTCACGGTTTGGGTTTTTGGCTTTAAGGTTTAGGGGTTTGGGGGGTATATATGGCCTAGTATGGCCTGAAAAGTTAGAGATCAGAATCAGGTCCAGGGTTTCTGATGGATTTGCTTGGGGTCTGATCCTAGACCGTGCAACTCTGTATAATCCTGAAGCTGTTCAATCAACCCTAAACCCTAATCCTCAACCCTGAACCCTAAACCCTAATCCTAAACCCTAAACCCTAATCCTAAACCCTAAACCCTAATCCTAAACCCTAAACCTTAAACCTAAGAATAATGAAACTATGGCCGGAGTGGCCCCATGGGTCGTCTGGGCCCTGTGGAACCCTGAACCTAAAGTCAAAGGGGAAAAGCAGGGACCCTTAATGGGGACCCCTACCCTATGCTGGGCTATATAATGGGTATATAATGGCTATATTATGGAATTATGGGTATATACCTTAAGGGTCCCTTATTAGGGGTCCCTCCTTTTGCCCTTTGACTAAAGGAACACCAGAGGCAGGACCTGGGCAAGAAACCCTGGGCCTAGAACCCCAAAAGAGTGGGACCAGGATTCATCTAAGGAACCCCAATAAAGGCATAAGGCTTCATAATTTTATCAGGTTCCCACATTGCCCTAAATCCATATCTAAACCCTAAACCCTTCATAGAACCCTTATAGAGCCCTTTAAGGAACGATTAGAGGATCCCTTTAAAAGGATTGCAGGGGTAACGCACCTTGGATTTCCTCAGCTGCTCGGGCATCACTCGCTGCGTCACCTCATGAGTTCTGGCTCAAGGCTTCTTACCCTAAAGCCCCATAGTAGTTCCTGTTTTGGGGTTCATATGTAGAATCCTATAAGGTAGGTCCCAAAAAGGAACTACTGTGGGGCCTATGGGTAGGATTGCGGCGACTTCTGTCTTATTAAGGGTTTCTTTAATGCTTGGAATTCCCATAACTTCGGCTCTGTATGTACGAGTATAGGTACTAGGTTATGCTAGTGTTCTACGAGAGTTATGGGATTTTGCTACAGTGGCTACAGGTTTCTGGTAGCAGGCAGTATGTCGTACGGTTTACGCTTTAGGGTTGATGGGTAGCTTTAGGATGGGAGCCAACGTCCTTGCAAAACAAAACAGACCGGTATCATCTGAGCGTCCATGCTCGGATTGTTCACCTCCAGCCGGTGACCGCGGCGGTTGTACCAGACAGGATGTGTCCATTGGATTTCCACCCAGGTCTTGTAGTCGGCCGGGTTGTAGTATTGCACCTGAAGAGAACCCAAACCGAGAAACCATGAACAGAAAGACAGCGCTGCCAAAATGGAGGGACTAGAACCAAATGTGCGACTGGGAGCTATGAAGGGTCTAGGTTTGAGGATGGGCTAGGGTTCAGAAGTCTAGGAGTTTACAGGGAACTCCAGAAAGTTGGAATATGGTTTCAGGGTAGGATACCTTATAATTTACCATAAAGGGTTTAGGATAATCATATTCCAACTTTCTGGCTTTTACCTTAGAGGTTAGTTTCAAGAGGAATTAACGTAGTCAGTGGACACATCACGATTCTGGCGTCACGGTCGATAGGTGGGACACTCCACGCAGAAATTTGGCAGTAAAGCTTAAGGGGCTGTGTGCTGTAGTACCTTGCTGCAGCCCGACAGGGGACAATAAAAACCCGCTGTATGGTGACAAAGACATAAAACATACCCAGAAACACAAATTCCGAACATATCCGAACCGAAAACCCAAGCCACTGCTTGAAACTGAATGCATGCCTGAACCCAGAGTCAGTTATAAGTTAATTATAATGTATAACCGACACACACAGACACACACACACACAGAGACACAAGCACACACACTCACTCACTGACTCATTCGCGCACTCGGGCTCTCACGAATGCTCGCAGGCAGAGGCACCCGCACACCCAGCGCACCAAGCTTCGATGTTCAATCTAGAGGACTAGCTTGCTGCCGAGAAGCATCCCAGTTCTCGTTGACGCGGGCCGTTGTCCAGCCGTCGGTCTTTCCAACACCTCAGACTTCCATTTCGAGTAGGATAGGAAGACGACGGGAATCTGAAGCTACAAACCCTACATCCCCAAGCCCGAAAGCCCGGGGCTGAAACATCTAAAACCCTCAACCCTAAACCCCTAAACCCTAAAACCCTAAGACACAAACGTTCCACAACCTTCGGGGGAGAAGCGAAAAGCACCAAAACGAGATGGGAGTTTCCGAAAATTAGGGGGGGTACCTTATTTTGGAGTCCTTCTAGTAAGGATCCTACTATTTAGGGTGCTATATTTGGGTCCCCTATTTCGGACACTCCGATATGCTGAATCTCCTACAACTAGGGAGCCCCTGCCTGGACCCTAAAGAACCTACCCTTTTAGGGTTCCCCTAATGTGATTTCTTTATGTCAGTCCTTGAAAAGGTAGGTTATTTGGGGTTAAGGTAAACCCTAAACTCACAGAACAAGCAACTGATATTTTGCAAATTTTCACAATCCGCTACGACTGAGCGGCCGAGACGCTGGGATGAAGAATCCCCGAAGACCGATGCTGCACCATGAAGTAGCCATTGGGATCCTGACCTGCAGCTGCCACTATGGGCTATTAGACCCTAAAGATCCCTATTAGGACCCTATTAAGGGTAGATTAAGGTACCCATAAGGTCTAATAGCCCATAGTGGTGGGGGCTGCGGCTGTCGGACTTAGTGCATGTTTGCTTTTGGTTGGGTTGTAGAGGGTCTTTTGGGGCTTAGGGGTTTGGAGTGTAGGAGTTCCCGCAAGTTTCAGGAACTCCAAAAACTCCAAACCCCTAAACCCCTAGAAACACCCTATATAATTTAAACCCTCAAGCCATGCAGATCAGGGGTTCAGGGGCTCTGAGATTCGACGCGATGCTGGGCTCCTCCTTCGGGGGTGCATCGGATCGTTGGCTCGGTTCTCGGGCCTATGGGGTTGGTGATGTGGATTTATGTAGGGGTTTCGGGTGCTTTAGGTCACGGTGTAGGGATGTAATTAAGACCAATGTAGTATGCATCGTCGTTTCGATCTTTATGCCGTGCGTCACGTGGCTCTGTCCTCTCTCTGAACCCTGAACTATCAACCCTAAAATCTTCAGAGATGAGGGTATTTTTTTAAAGTTGAACTGCACCCTTTCTCCGAAAAAGCGCTGGCATTTTGCCCTCAACTGGGTGAAACATCCACCAAACTCGTAGTCGTCGAAGAAGAGTGGTCTACCCCCAAACTCGTAGTCATTGTAGAAGGACTTGCCACCCCCAAAGCACCAGACGAACTCGAAGCAGCAGTCAGAGGTCCACCCGCCACACCAGATGCCGAAGGCGACAAGACTCCAGGATCACCCATCGGCAACGAAGACGACATAGCAGGCCCATCCAAGTTCCAAGAGCCACTCCGCACAGAACCAGCATCACCACGACCACGACTGCGAGAGCGATCACGTCCACGATGAACTTCAGCAGGAGCACCAAGGCCTTGAAGATGAAGAGGAAGGACGTAGGGATCCACCCAGGCAGTCTCCACACCAGTTTCCAAGAAGTCATGTACCATTTGCCCAGCAGTTTCCACAAGTTCACTACTCATAGCCAGCAAATATTCACGTTCACGATCACCAGGAAGACGCTGAACGGGTTCCTCTCTGGTCGCCAAGAAGTCGCACACCCCTTGCAAGGCGACCACAATCTCCCGCATTGTATGAAGCAGAACACCCACATACCAGCTAGCATCATCGACACCACCAGATTGTGTACGACACATATGAAGTCGCTCAAGAAGTCCACGGAGAGCTCCACGACAGCGAATAGGGTCCCGGGGTTGGGGTGTAGGGTCAGTCCCTTTGACCCGCAAACCCCACCCTGAGGGTCCCGGGGCCTAGGGACCTAGACCCAAGAGTAACCTAGGAATAAAAAGGGTGCCCTTTTTGGTTTAAAGGGGCTTATAAGGGAACCTGAACCCTAAAAAAGGGAATAAGGGCCTACTCTAGGTCCTAGGGACCGCATACTTTGGTCTCAAAGGGAGGTTCCTAGCCGAGGAACTTTTGGGACAAAGTCGTAGGGTTCGTTCAGACAAGAGGCAATATCTGTGGAAAACCTCGACGTTGTCCTTGGAGAGATTGGCAAGGGGGCAGCCGCTCTACACTCAAGACTTTACAGGCAGTGGGATGTCGCGGTCTGGATCCACATGGTAGGGTCTTGAGATGTTGCACTTACCGGCCAAATCTCACCATAGTTTCACATGGGTGGTTGGCAAAATTAGGGTCCCTTTTTGGGTCCCTCTTATACTACGGCACCTACTATTGAGAGTACCCAAAAGGGACCATAAAATTGAAAACTACCCACATGTCTCGGTCGACACTGGCTACAACAGCATCTTAGCCCTCCGGAACTTCATCACAGCGTGCATTCGAGGATGCAGCAGCAGGTCCGAACATACGTCGTTTGAAGCTGACGGTTAAGGGTTTATAGGGTTTAGGGTTTGGGGAACCTTAAACCCGTTTCTGAGGATTACGATTTGCTGCATCTCAGGTGTTCGGAGACAACGCCGTGTGTGTTGGTGCTGATTGGCTCACGGGGACATTCAGAAGCAAGACTGACCCGAAGCTCTGTGTCAACATAACATCACTCCCTTTTCTCCGGCCGTCTAGACCCTAAGCCCTAAACCCTAAACCCTAAGCCCTAAACCCTAAGCCCTAAACCCTAAACCCTAAGCCCTAAACCCTAAGCCCTTTGGGCTTCGCCAAGCGACCCCGGCATGGAGACTGGTCACAGTGATCTGTGGTCCTGGAAGGGACGGTTGAGGGTTGGGTTAGGGTGTACCCTAACCCCTCAACTCTTAAGATAACTAAACTACCTTGCCTGGCATGCACCCCCCATTCCCCCCCCCCCCCACGGGCGAAGGCCATCGATCGGTATGTCCAGGCTTTGGGATTTGTAAACCCTAAACCCCTCATGTAGGGGCCTGAATAATTGGAATAGGGTCTGGGGGGACACTCAGCAAGGAGGGATGTGTGGGTGTGTAGGGTGTCAATTGAAAACCGAGGGTCTAAGCTGGGTTCTTGTTAAGGAGCGTCATTTAAGTTGCCGTCCAGAAGGATCTATAGTGATCTTGACATGGCTTCCTTACCAGGGCAACTTACATTCATTTCCGGAGCCAGAACCCAGTAAAACCCTAAACCCTACACCCCTAAACCCTTAAACCCTACCTTAACCCTGAAGAACCTACCTTTTTAAGGACTTATCTAAGGAAATCATAGTTGGGAACCCTAAAAAGGTAGGTTCTTCAGGGTTTAGGTACACCCTAACCCCTAAACCCTAAGTAAGCAGCATCTTGGACACGCGACGTCCAACTGAAGTTCGGGGGTCCTCGACCTCCCTTGCCTGAGCCAGGGCAACCAACTTTCACTCGATGTCCGCCAGTGTTATCGAAAATACTGTTGCTACTATGGCTATTCGTATTAATAGTTACTATTAGCATTGTCGTTACAACTGTTGTTGTTATGATGCTCAGTACTGCTGTTACTACTATTGCTATTGCTATAATTGCTAATAGTAGTGGAAGTAGTAGTCGTCATCGTGGCGGCGACGGTGGTGGTGGTATCATTGGTATTGCCATCTTTAGTATTGCTGTTGTTGTTCTGTCAGTCTTACGGATACCAGCATTATTGTTGCTGATGTGACTAATTCGTACTAGTGTCTTTGCTGTTGCTGTTACTATGCATTACTACGCTGTTTTGTTGTAAAAGTTTGTCCTCATCATCACTATGGCAATCTTGTGGCATTCTTGCTTAGTATGACAGTATGAATGCTATCGCTGCTGTTCCTCGCTTAGAATTTATCTGGGCCTAGGGCACGCCACAGACTCCCAGTAGCCCCGATCAAGTAGGTACTATATCTAAAGGAGGGGCAGCTTGGCTACTTGAAGCGCTAGGTGTCTAGCTAACCGCAAGATAAAACACGCGAGGATTGTGGAAGGTGAGAATAAGAGACTTAATGAATTAATCGCTGTGCAGGAAAACAAACACGACAAATGGAAGACATAACATATCCAGCAGTGTCACAGTAGTAACGTTCAATGGCACTCCAGGACCGAGTATGAGTACAACGATGCTGCGGCATGCTGCGGCTAGCCGTGTCAATCGATTCAGGCAGCGGGTTCACTTCGCTTCAGTACAGAAGACCGAGTCTCCCAAAATGCAAACCTCTGATTGAGAAGCCACTGGCATCGATGTACGAAAGCAAAGGGGTGCGCTCATCAGCCGTATGCATCGTGGGTCGAAGGAATGAAGAAAGAGCTTCCGAAAACAGAGGACCCCGAGAACAGTAGCACACCTGAACTTTGTTATGTTTAACGAACTAGATATTTTTGGACGGAGAACATCACCTCGTTGTGGGAACCCCTGAACTTTTGGGTCAGATTCTGGCAGCATAGGTCAGTGTCGATCCGCCTTTGCCCGAGTAGTGCGCGTTGCCGTACCCTTGTCGGCTCATGGCGTCTACCCGTCAGTGTTAAAAACCACACGGCTATGCGGAAACAGTCGGCGTTTGGCTAGAGGTATTCTAGAGCTGGATGGAATTACGGGTCGTCAAATTGTTTAGATGCTACTCCACCCTTCTGCATGCTTGTACCGTTGAGCATGGCATAGTGCGCGCTGCGGCCATCCGACGTGGCTCGAACCAAGCGCTCGCGCACGCCTCCCAGGAACAGATAGAACACAATCGGAGCCTGCTAGATCCTATTAATCTAAACCCTCAAGCACACGGACAATCCGTACCCTAGGGCCCCAAAGTAGCTCCTTTTTGGGGTTCATATATAGAATCTTATAAGGTAGTCCCAAAAAGGAACTACTTTGGGGCCCTGTGGGTAGTAAGTAGCTAGCGCAGCACTTCACTTAGACTTGGCTCTGTGGCCCGGTAACTGCATAGCTGATTGCCAGCCTGAACAGAACTCGCAACCCAACTAAAATCCTACACCCCGCCCCATAAGCCCCAAATACTGATAAAGGCTATACCCATAGGCCCCAAAGTAGTTCCTTTTGGGGATTACATAATAGGATTCTTTATACGAACCCCCAAAAGGAACTACTTTGGGGCCTTAGGGTACTGAGACCGACTGGAAAGCCCCGAAACAAGCAGCAAACTGATCAGGGAGGGGAGGCACTGTTCCACTTTCTGGTTCTCATGCTCGGATCTGCCGTAGCCTCGTCAAGCAATGTCAAGCATGTGTGTGGCAACTCTGACGTGCAATACCCAATTTCTCTCATCTCTGTATTCCAAAATGATAGGAACAAGATAAAAGAAGCAATTCTGGCTATATGGTCTCTTTTACAAACATGATGGTTGCTTGCGATGCCTGTAGTGCGGAATTTGCTGTCGACATCATCGCTCGTGTGGTTCGGGTTTTCAATGGCCGTAATCGCAAAAAATCCGTGCGTGTGACGACTGTGATACGACTGCCAGTCTTACCTAGATTGCATGCTGACCTCCTCTTTCCTTGTGGGCTTACCTGAGGGCCTTAATCATATAGAATAGGGTTTCGGGGTATAGTATACTATTTCAGCACCTCGGCCACGGCGGCCGATTGCAGCGCCCAAAGCCGCTTCCATTTAAGCATCTCGAATAAAATACACCAGCAGCCGATTTAATTCCAATGCGGAACCCTAAGGAATAATGTAGCTAATCATTTAGGCCCCTATGTTATTGCCAAGCCCTTGAGCATTGCTTGAAAGGGACTCCCAGTAAGGGATCCAGGATTTGGAGGGCTATTGGTAATCCAGATTTACTGGCAAGCCGTAGAAGCCCACGCGCGCCTCTCCAAATCCTCAAACCCTAAACTCCTAAACCCTCAACCTCCTGAACCCACTGAAACACGACAAGGCGCCTTGGTGGTAAGAGTTATCGTCCCTCCTTCTCTGGTAGCGACCTTCTGCAAGCTTTCAGAGCTCCGGGTCAAGGGCTACGGCTTGAGGTTCAGGGTTTAGGGCTTAGGGTTCAAACCCCTGTCTGCCTGTCAAAAACGGATCGCAACAAGGACTCCAAGATTAGCTCTTGTTAAGGGCCCCCTCTCGATCCGCAGGAAAGCATCTACGAAAGCTCCATGAGGCGGAGCAACTCCAAGCCGATTCAGCGTTTGAGACTTGGGGCTTTGAACTCTTGAGACAGGAGGGTTTCCGAAAATAGGGGACCCTAGTGTAGCACCCTAAATAGTAGGATCCCTATTTTAAGGACCCCACAGTAAGGTACCCTTGTTTTCGGAAACTCCCCCATAGGGTTGATTGATTTGGGGTTAAGGGTCCACCCAGCAATCCACCAACGAGCGCGGAGTCAGAATGCAGAACATGCGCACTTAGGGCTTATGTGGGAACAGAAGCCGCTCACATAACGATAACCACAGCAACTTTGATGGAAACCCTCCTGGCCCACCGGCAATATGATCACCCTAATTACCTGTACGATCCCTGACAAAAGTGCTGACAAGCACAAGACTTGAGCAAACAATCGAAATTGATTGGTTGCTGAAGCCGGACTCTATCTCACCCCAGGCACATTTTGAGCGCACGGTCTTGGACATACATAGTATCATGCATATACATTACAGACTATATTCACCCCGAAGAGAGAACAACACTATACCCAAAACCCTAAACCCGAGACCATGGGAGATCCCAAACCCGCGAAGAGCAAAGCAGGGCATTGAGACACAGGGTTTAGGGTTTAGGGTTTTTTTTGGGTTTAGAGTTCAGGGTTTAGGGTTCTTGCCAAGGGGCTTTCAGCGTAGCCGTTGTTTTGGCTATAGCCTTTGAAGACACGGCTCAGAATAGGTTGCTGGCGGTGAATGACTGTAGGCGCGTAGGGATCATGCGAAAGCAATACCAAATGATTCATTGCTGAGTCTGGGCTGCATTGCAAAAGAAACCTTGTTTGTTACTGACTGAGTACCCTAGCCACAACAAGGTGAACCTTCTACATTGTGGTAGGGTGATATGTACCTTAAAGGTTAAAGGTTACCTACTCAGGTACTAAGGTCTCGTTCCACCCGGATCTTGTGGTCTAAGGGGAGGCACACGTGGGTTCTCAGCTCAGTACAGATTGCGAAGTCCTCATAGCTCGTCAGAGCAGCCCCGTCGTGGTTGTTAACTGTTACTCAGCCCGACAAAATCTGAATACCAGTGAAGATTATTTATGATGATATGGATAGTAACAACAATAAGAATGGTAATAATCATAGCGCCGCCAAGGAGCTGTTGTAATCCTGACGACCATAGCCGTTGCTGCGGTCGCTGTCACCTGATGCTCGCTGCTCTGAAAACACATACAGAGGAGTACAGTCCCAAGCAAGTTGAATCTCGCCAGTATGTTCGACGCCGGTACCCAGAGCTTTGCGACCCGGAACCTGCTGAGATGGACAACACACAGCAACTTGTCACGACGATACATCCATTCTAGGCTGCAGGCGGCGATGGTTGTCATAGCTATCGCCTCAATGTCTCAGGAATGTAAGGTTCAAAGCAGGGCTTTGCGCCGATGCTCCTACCTTCTACTCTTTATTGTTGGGGTCATGAAGACTGCCGAAACTTTACAGTTTCGTGAACACAGGCCCTGTGCGTGTGTATGTGTGATAGGATGCTGACCTTATCTGGATGCGCGTGCGAAAGAAACTATGCCGCTCACGCTGTAGAGATCCAATGCATGAACAGAGCGTGATGTACCGCCACCACCGAGTGCCGCTCATGGACATAAGCTTTCAGGGTTGCTAGGAGGCCTCAGGGATGAAGAGATTTGTCAGCTCACCGCGCTTGCAGGAAGACTGGGCATGCCTTCTAAACCGATTGAAACGGTATTCCTAAACATGGTCTCATAGCCTGCCATCCTAAACCCGGAAATCTAAAGTCGCTCAACTCAAACAACCAATGAATCCTATAATACCTAAAATCGAGCTCGCTGATCCTAACCCCCAATCCTACTGCTCCGAGAACAGGACGATCTGCGTAGCCTCGGTCGTTGTACGAACTCCGGTCGGCATAGGGGCCTTCAAACGGTTGATGATATAAATCCTGCATTACCTTAAGGACCCTAAACTATGGGAATTATGGTATATTGATTATTATGGGTCATGCAGGATTTATATTATCAACCGGAATCAACTCTCAGCTCCTCGATTGACAATTGACGTCCAAAGCTACAGTCACGGGCCTGAGTGAGTAATAATATCATTCTGCCGCTGGGTCTCTTAAATGTTCAGGCCTTGATTATAGCATGAGGTCGATTCCTCAAAAATTTAAGCGTAGATTTCATGCTCCGATGCTCACGCCATCTCGTGACCGGCCTTCCTGTAGTCGCGGAGGATCGCGCCTGTCCACTACTGTAACTGCCACTCACTAAGAGGCTTCCTCGACCTAAACCCAAACCGCGACTCCCTGAAACCGAAGCCCTCACTGATCTTATAAGGGTCTGGGACATGGGCCTTGATCATTGGAATGGGCTTCGAGGTGTGGTTTGCGAACTACTCAGCCTGTGTATCAGGTGTTGGGAGCGGGGGCTGCACTTGTGGATACAGTTCTGAGAGCTCCAGGGCAGGTGTAGTCCTGAGTATCGTCGGCATCCCCACCGTCATGATCCAAACTACACGCCAGTGCATGCGAAGCCTTCAGAGGAGGCATAACCTTTCAACAGACTTCGTTCCCACTGGGAGTTAACCTGTTCGGACAGCACGCTGGCTTTTTCTTCTTAAGACTACGTCCCCAGCTATAGACGCCATTCTCTTCCCGTTCTTGGTTAACTATATATATATATATATTACTTTGTGGTCAGAACCCGAGACTGAAAAAAAAAAAAACAGATTCACAAAAGAAACGACAAGTACAATGGAGTGAACGCACTGCCTTGGGCTCAGGCTGCTGTAATTAGGCGTTTCGCACATACTACAGAATCTACAGAGTCTGCAAAGTAGGGGTTTAGGATTGATTTCTAACCTAGCTGACGGACTTCTGGCCTCTTTTCATTTAGTGACACACTGACCGCGCTTCCAATCCCCGAGTAGGCGACTCGGGCCTGCTGCGGCTGCCCGCGCTGCCCTGGCAGTGGGGATATTCCAGGGGCCTTGAAGCTACTATAAGTTTTGGGTTGAATGATAATGTAGGAACGTAGGTAAGGAACCCCCTTGGCGTATAACCCCCCAAAAATAGTAGGATTCATAAAGGGAACCCCAATAAAGGCCCAAGGTTTCTTAATCAGGTTCGTAACAGTACTATCGTCGTGGTAAGAGTAGCAGTTATAGTCATTAAGGTCATTGGAGGCTACGATGCCAACCCAGAGAGCCCAATACCCCTTAATTAAGGAATATAGCTTAAATCATAATATGAAGCTCCTTATAATTTCAGGTATATTATATTGCTTAATTAAGGGGTATTGGGCTCTCTGGGAACCCCGGCAGATGGCATGCCCTAGTGCCCAGCCTGGCGTCTCGCTGCCGCCATGACGAACCTGAA
Organism: Symbiodinium sp. CCMP2592; assembly: GCA_905221615.1. Lineage (NCBI taxonomy): Eukaryota > Dinophyceae > Suessiales > Symbiodiniaceae > Symbiodinium > Symbiodinium sp. CCMP2592. The sequence continues at coordinate 699,122 of CAJNDT010001035.1, forward strand.
AAGAGCACCTATAGTCTCCATTGTAGTTCCTTTTTGGGGTTACCTTTTCGGACCCTTAATATAAACTTGGTTAAACCAAAAAAAAGGAACTACAATGGAGACTATAGGCAGCCAATGGTGGCTTTTGGGGTCTTCTCTTAAGTGTAGTGGCGCTTTCTGCGCACACAGGTCGAAGTCCATCTCTGTTGAGTCATCAGGGTTCACAACGTAGGAATGCGTAGGATTTGGGGGAGTTTGAAGATGCCCACGATGGCTTGCAAGCCTTCGACCGGGATCTTGGCGGAAAATCCCCGAACCTCGACGCCAGACTTGCATCCGCAGTAAACGCTGGCCCGAGACCCCTTAATTACGGAATGTACCTGAAACCATAACATTAATGCCGCTGTGACGTGAAGTATGCTGCTTAATTAAGGGGTATGGGGCTCTCCGGGACCCTGAAACCGTCAGCCGCAACCCTAGCCGTGGGCCTGGGAGGCATCAGAAGGAAACCGAGACGGTTTAGGGTTTAGGGTTCAGGGTTTAGGCTTTTTGGCCGCGACAAGAAATCCGGAGTGTGGTTTCGTGAAGTCCGGGATGACTTATACAGGAATTCCAAAGAAGCATGCTAAGTTCCTACTTATAGGGTCCATAACTGGTCTCCTTGCTGAAACTCACATATGGCGACCTATGGCATGTGCCCCCCTGAAAACCATCCCAACACCCGGTCTGAGGAGCTGACGCGGAAGGGTTTCTGATGGCATCCGCCTGGCAGTCACCCGCATCCAGCAGCTGAGAATGCATCGGGTCTGGGATTTAAGTCTAAATCTTATAGGATCTGGTTCGGGGCATAAGGCTTTCTTGGTCTGGTGGAATACCTGATCGTGTACGATTGGTAGGCTGTGCTCGGGGTTTGCATGGGTGTGAAGCTGTGCTGATATGCTCATGCCATCCCATCTCCGGGTCTCTTCTGGCACTGTCTGATGTGCGCCTAACCCCAAACCCAAAACCGTAAACCCGAAACTCAAAACCCAAAACCCAAAGCCCTAAACCCAATAACCCCTGAACACAAAACCCTAAACCCAACGGCTCCCCTTTCCTGGCCTGGGAGTCAATGTCGCTGAGTATGTTCAGCGCCTTCCCGGGAGCTGAAGGCATCGCAGTCCAAAGGATTTCCCGCACATCCGTGAACTTGGCTTGTGTTACCGATGCCACGTATATCACAGTATACTAGATCATAATGAAATCTGCTGTGTTAGGTTAGATTGCAAAATATAGAAACCCTTGCAATAGATGTTCGAGGCAACGAGACTACCGGAAATGCACTGGCATTTCCACAGCGACACCCGGCTTTCTAGCAGCTAGCGTACCCGGCCTGGTATAGTTAGACAAACCTGCGCTGCCGGAATATGGGAGTTTCCGAAAACAGGGGACCCTAATATAGTACCCTAAGTAGTAGGATCCTTATTATAAGGATCCCCACAAATTAAGGTACCCCCTCTTTTCGGAACCTCTAAACCCTAAACCCTTCATAGAACCCTTATAGATCCCTTTAAGGAGCCCTTTAAGGATCCCTATCGTCTGCTCCTTTTTCATCGGTTCAGACCCACGGCTGCACAGGCCTGGTGGACCGGGAGTTTCTCGATCTCCTGCTGCATTGCATGAAGTGGGAGTTAGGATTAGGGGGACCCTGGGGGATATAGACCCTCTCAATAAGGCCCCTTTTAAGAGAGCCAGAAGTAGGGTTCAGAATAGTAATACTACCGATGGAGTACCCCCAGCCCCGCCCTTTAGAGTGACTCTGGGCTTCTAAAACTGTGTTACAGGGGCCGTAGCAAGTGGTATAATTGTACAATTAGAGTTTAGGGAAGATACCAGAGTGTCGGTAATCATCTACAGGATTCTATGTTAATCTGGCATCCAAACTCAGCACCTCGACCCTTCGCAGGCATTAGGCTGAAAGAACACATGTGCCACCCTCAAACAGGACCCGATGGGCCCTGGTCGTCGGTGTAATTTGAGCCACGGCATCATAATGCTGACGCCGGGAACAGCAGCCCGAACGCCGGGCCTAGTTTAGCAAAAAAGTATAGGATCATGGAGTATAATACAGTATACCCATAGGCCCCAAAGTAGTTCCTTTTGGGGATTACGTCATAGGTTTCTTTGTACGAACCCCCAAAAACTTTGGGGCCTTAGGGTAATGTAGCACCACAGAAAAGCCCTCTACTCAACTTAACCGAACCTCTGCCCTTCACTCAGCAGATGGGAGGACAGGACTGGTGTGCTGGTCCACCGTGTCCTCGACCCATCTCGTCGCAGACCCGACACCCTCAGCTTAACTATACTGAACTTAGAACCCTAGCAGAAATTACAACTTTGGCTGTTTCTTAGGATTATAATAACCAAAAATTAAAAATTATTTCTAAGTACCCCTAAGTTGACGTCTTAAATCCTGCACCCAGTGATGTGGGTGTAGGCTGACAAAGCTGCCTCCCGCGCACTGTGGTCGAGCTTGTCGGATAACTGTTCCAACAGCTCCTGGAGCGCAAGCATCCGAAAGGGCGTTCCAACATGCTCCGTACTACTTCTGCCTTCCATCGTCATGGCTGTCACGGTTCAACGATTTGTGCGGAAGGGTTTGGCGAGCCCCTGTCATTCATTGGTACCCTCATCATCATCGGTAACACAGGTGGCAACACCCAACTCATAGTGGTGATTGCTGATATAGAAACCCTGCATTCTACTATAAATGTGCTTCGGACCCGTTGGGACAGTCGAATTTCCACAGGTTTTGATGAAACGACGGCGAGAGGCTTTGGCCTTCGAATGTCGCGAGCCTGGACAAGGTCGGCAGTACAATGTAGTATCATTTTCTATAGCCTACTAGAATATATTGTAATATACTATAATATACTAGAACATTCTAAGTCTACTATAATATACTATTATGTACCATAAATTTTTATAGTCTCCTAGTATATACTATAATAAACTAGAATACATTCCCTCGGGCTGCAGTGCTTCAAATCCGAGGCCCGCTGCAAGATGTCGGGAACCGCACCCTAAACTCCCAACTCCTAAACCCTAAACTCCCAACTCCTAAAGCCCTAAACTCCTAAACTCTAAAACTCCTAAACCCTAAAACTCCTAAACCCTAAAACCCTAAAGTCTAAAACCCTAAAAACTCTACAACCCCTAAACTAAGCTTTAAAACTCCTAAGCAATGGCTTTTAAACCCGGCCTGCACGGACTCTTTGGCCGCTTCCTCAGTGTCCACAGCGCCTTCTCCGGGATGGTCGTGATGGTATTAATACTGTTGTTGTTATATTCTTGTTATTATTATGACTACTGTTATTCTTCTTATTATTAGTATTGTTATTCTGATTATTATTAGTATTGTCATTATTATTGTTATTTGTTAATATTATTAGTATTGTTATTATTATTAGCATTGTATTAGTATTGTTATTGTTAGTGTTGTTATTAGTATTAGTATTGTTATTATTACTATTGTTGTTATTATTATTATTAGTAGTGGTAGTTGTAGTTGTAGTTGTAGTTGTAGTAGTAGTAGTAGTAGTAGTAGTAGTAGTAGTAGTAGTAGTAGTAGTAGTAGTAGTAGTAGTAGTAGTAGTAGTAGTAGTAGTAGCTAGTAGTAGTAGTTAGTAGTAGTAGTAGTAGTAGTAGTAGTAGTAGTAGTAGTAGTAGTAGTAAGTAGTAGTCGTTAGTAGTAGTAGTAGTAGTAGTAGTAGTAGTAGTAGTAGTAGTAGTAGTAGTAGTAGTAGTAAGTAGTAGTAGTAGTAGTAGTAGTAGTAGTAGTAGTAGTAGTAGTAGTAGTAGTAGTAGTAGTAGTAGTAGTAGTAGTAGTAGGAGTAGGAGCAGTAGCAGTAGTAGTAGTAGTAGTAGTAGCAATAGGACTAGGAGTAGCAGTAGGAGTAGGAGTAGCAGCAGTAGGAGTAGGAGTAGTAGGAGGAGGAGTAGTTGCAGTAACCCGGCCTCGATTTCTCGCAGCGACTTCATGGCCTGCGGCAGAGGCTGTTACAACTGCAGGGTTTAGGGGTTTAGGGTTAGGGTTTAGGGAGCATAAAAAGTTCTAGGACTTACAGAGGTGTCTGAATCATCAGCGAGGAGATTTTGAAGATGGCAGGGCAGAAAAAAAAGCGAGGGATCCCGGCTTCATAAGAGACTGAGCTGTCTCGTGAGTCTAGTCGCACTGCCTGGTATCAGGTCCTTCGTGGCCCTTATGACTGAAATGTCGACTCCCTTCTCGTGGTGGGGCTTGGGTTTGGGGCTCCGGGTTCGGAATGTTACAAGATGCTACGTGCACCACGGGGGACTGCAACCACTGCCACGAAAGCCCCTGCTGCATGTCCGACTAACGTAGCGGCAGAAGGCACCTCCAGACAGCAAAGCATGACTCACAGCTGGGGCAGTTTTCGACTGAACAAATGGCGATCTCCGAGAAACGGTGAAGCCGCTGAAACTCAAACATAAAATCGCAGCGGCAGCCAGCTGCCTGCATGCGCTTAGAAAGTGTATGAGATCATGCGACGCATCTCGCGCATGTTCAAGAGGATCAAAAGAAGGCTCAGCGCTGGGACGCCTTGACCACATCCTTGAAGTCCATCAATGCCTGGTAAGCTGCCTTGGCATCCGCCGCATTTACCTTGGACATCATGTAAGGGCCCACATCCTTGCCAAGGTTGAACTTGTTGAAAGCATTGTACACGTCCATGGTCTGGGATGCAGGCACCGAAGCGATCATATGCCCGATGGCCGCATTAATTGCAGTGTAATCGGCAAGAGTCGCGACACCCTTGGAGTCCATGCCGGCAATGGCCTTGCTGTGAGCCAGAACACCCGATTTCAGAGCTGCGGAGTCCATGGACGCACCCATCTTCAACATCGTGTTGATCGCCTTGAGCACCTGGAGAGGAGGCTGGGTGGGAAGCTTGGCATAGACGTCGGAGGTCCAGTCGATTTCTTTCAAGAAGGGGTAAGACTTCTCGGACAGCACCTTTGCTGCATCGTCGATCTTGTCCGCGAAAGCAGGTGCTGCGCCCAGCATGCTCAGTGCCCCTGCGGCTGCGGGCGCCATGCTGCGAGCTGGGCGAGCAGGTCCCGGCACAAAGGCTGGGAGGCTGCAGAAGCAAACTCCCACGGCCAGGATCGAAATCACGCGCACAGCCTTTGCCATAGCTTGCTTTCTGTGGTCCCTCAGCCTGTTCTCTGAATGGCTTTGATCTCGAGCCTAAAGGCCAAAAAACCAACAAGGCTGAATGCAGGCGCCCTTCTGCCCTTACTCATCTCGCAGTGTCCGCGCTTCAACAGGCTCGGACGAAGGAGAACTTGCACCACGGGGGACTGCAACCACTGCCACGAAAGCCCCTGCTGCATGTCCGACTAACGTAGCGGCAGAAGGAACCTCCAGACAGCAAAGCATGACTCACAGCTGGGGCAGTTTTCGACTGAACAAATGGCGATCTCCGAGAAACGGTGAAGCCGCTGAAACTCAAACATAAAATCGCAGCGGCAGCCAGCTGCCTGCATGCGCTTAGAAAGTGTATGAGATCATGCGACGCATATCGCGCATGTTCAAGAGGATCAAAAGAAGGCTCAGCGCTGGGACGCCTTGACCACATCCTTGAAGTCCATCAATGCCTGGTAAGCTGCCTTGGCATCCGCCGCATCTACCTTGGACATCATGTAAGGGCCCACATCTTTGCCAAGGTTGAACTTGTTGAAAGCATTGTACACGTCCATGGTCTGGGATGCAGGCACCGAAGCGATCATATGCCCGATGGCCGCATTAATAGCAGTATAATCGGCAAGAGTCGCGACACCCTTGGAATCCATGTTGGCAATGGCCTGGCTGTGAGCCAGAGCACCCGATTTCAGAGCTGCGGCGTCCATGGACGCACCCATCTTCAACATCGTGTTGATGGCCTTGAGCACCTCCAGAGGAGGCTGGGTGGGGAGCTTGCCATAGACGTCGGAGGTCCAGTCGATTTCTTTCAAGAAGGGATAAGACTTCTCGGACAGGACCTTTGCTGCGTCGTCGATCTTGTCCGCGAAAGCAGGCGCTGCGCCCAGCATGCTCAGTGCTCCTGCAGCTGCGGGCGCCATGCTGCGAGCTGGGCGAGCAGGCCCCGGCACAAAGGCTGGGAGGCTGCAGAAGCAAACTCCCACGGCCAGGATCGAAATCACGCGCACAGCCTTTGCCATAGCTTGCTTTCTGTGGTCCCTCAGCCTGTTCTCTGAATGGCTTTGATCTCGAGCCTAAAGGCCAAAAAACCAACAAGGCTGAATGCAGGCGCCCTTCTGCCCTTACTCATCTCGCAGCTGTCCGCGCTTCAACAGGCTCGGACGAAGGAGAACTTGCACCACGGGGGATTGCAACCACTGCCACGAAAGCCCCTGCTGCATGTCCGACTAACGTAGCGGCAGAAGGCACCTCCAGACAGCAAAGCATGACTCACAGCTGGGGCAGTTTTCGACTGAACAAATGGCGATCTCCGAGAAACGGTGAAGCCGCTGAAACTCAAACATAAAATCGCAGCGGCAGCCAGCTGCCTGCATGCGCTTAGAAAGTGTATGAGATCATGCGACGCATATCGCGCATGTTCAAGAGGATCAAAAGAAGGCTCAGCGCTGGGACGCCTTGACCACATCCTTGAAGTCCATCAATGCCTGGTAAGCTGCCTTGGCATCCGCCGCATTTACCTTGGACATCATGTAAGGGCCGACATCCTTGCCAAGGTTGAACTTGTTGAAAGCATTGTACACGTCCATGGTCTGGGATGCAGGCACCGAAGCGATCATATGCCCGATGGCCGCATTAATTGCAGTGTAATCGGCAAGAGTCGCGACACCCTTGGAGTCCATGCCGGCAATGGCCTTGCTGTGAGCCAGAACACCCGATTTCAGAGCTGCGGAGTCCATGGACGCACCCATCTTCAACATCGTGTTGATCGCCTTGAGCACCTGGAGAGGAGGCTGGGTGGGGAGCTTGGCATAGACGTCGGAGGTCCAGTCGATTTCTTTCAAGAAGGGGTAAGACTTCTCGGACAGCACCTTTGCTGCATCGTCGATCTTGTCCGCGAAAGCAGGTGCTGCGCCCAGCATGCTCAGTGCCCCTGCGGCTGCGGGCGCCATGCTGCGAGCTGGGCGAGCAGGCCCGGGCACAAAGGCTGGGAGGCTGCAGAAGCAAACTCCCACGGCCAGGATCGAAATCACGCGCACAGCCTTTGCCATAGCTTGCTTTCTGTGGTCCCTCAGCCTGTTCTCTGAATGGCTTTGATCTCGAGCCTAAAGGCCAAAAAACCAACAAGGCTGAATGCAGGCGCCCTTCTGCCCTTACTCATCTCGCAGCTGTCCGCGCTTCAACAGGCTCGGACGAAGGAGAACTTGCACCACGGGGGACTGCAACCACTGCCACGAAAGCCCCTGCTGCATGTCCGACTAACGTAGCGGCAGAAGGCAACTCCAGACAGCAAAGCATGACTCACAGCTGGGGCAGTTTTCGACTGAACAAATGGCGATATCCGAGAAACGAAGCCGCTGAAACTCAAACATAAAATCGCAGCGGCAGCCGTTAAATTAGTTTACAGGTTAGCTGCCTGCATGCGCTTAGAAAGTGTATGAGATCATGCGACGCATATCGCGCATGTTCAAGAGGATCAAAAGAAGGCTCAGCGCTGGGACGCCTTGACCACATCCTTGAAGTCCATCAATGCCTGGTAAGCTGCCTTGGCATCCGCCGCATTTACCTTGGACATCATGTAAGGGCCCACATCCTTGCCAAGGTTGAACTTGTTGAAAGCATTGTACACGTCCATGGTCTGGGATGCAGGCACCGAAGCGATCATATGCCCGATGGCCGCATTAATTGCAGTGTAATCGGCAAGAGTCGCGACACCCTTGGAGTCCATGCCGGCAATGGCCTTGCTGTGAGCCAGAACACCCGATTTCAGAGCTGCGGAGTCCATGGACGCACCCATCTTCAACATCGTGTTGATCGCCTTGAGCACCTGGAGAGGAGGCTGGGTGGGAAGCTTGGCATAGACGTCGGAGGTCCAGTCGATTTCTTTCAAGAAGGGGTAAGACTTCTCGGACAGCACCTTTGCTGCATCGTCGATCTTGTCCGCGAAAGCAGGCGCTGCGCCCAGCATGCTCAGTGCCCCTGCGGCTGCGGGCGCCATGCTGCGAGCTGGGCGAGCAGGCCCCGGCACAAAGGCTGGGAGGCTGCAGAAGCAAACTCCCACGGCCAGGATCGAAATCACGCGCACAGCCTTTGCCATAGCTTGCTTTCTGTGGTCCCTCAGCCTGTTCTCTGAATGGCTTTGATCTCGAGCCTAAAGGCCAAAAAACCAACAAGGCTGAATGCAGGCGCCCTTCTGCCCTTACTCATCTCGCAGCTGTCCGCGCTTCAACAGGCTCGGACAAAGCGAACTGAAGACAGTCGCTGGGCCGGGCCGCCAGCAGCCCACACCAGGCTGTCTGCGACCTCTGATCGTATCTTTTTTTCCGGCTGTCACGACTTCTGCTCTGCGAAGATGCGGTGCTGCTTCGAAACCAACTCCTTGGCACACTGACAGAGAAGGGCACGTTGTGGCATTCGTCTGCCTTCTGCAAATCCCCCTGCAGCTCCGAGCTCAATTAAGTTTCAGGACACTCGTCTCTGTTGCTACGATATATCCATTGCAACCCAGATGCCCACAATCTCAGCTTTTCGTGTTCGTCGAGGTCGTCCAAAGGTAGGAAAAACACGTCGTTGACCTTGCGCATGCAGAACGAGAACTTACAGTGTTACAGCATGGAATTGAGGGCTGTGCTACACTTCGGCGCCAACATTCCTCTGCATCTAATTAACAGGCCATACCTATCCTTAACGGAACGAACCATCTGCTTTTGGGCACTGCGCTTCGTGTCTGACGTGCGACCTGAACTCTGCAAGCCAAGGCACTATGCGAAACCACCTGGGCTCACTTGGAAACACATGTGGTGGCTGCAGTAGCAACCGAGTTACATCCCCATGTGCATGGTTCAAGCACAACGACGTCGATCATGATGACGACGCGGTGATGGTGATGAACGACTATATTTCCCGCAGGAGCCATCAAGATTGTAATGTTTGCTGCGATGACAGGCGATGGCGCTGTTGTTCCTACTGCGGGTGATGCGCTCTGTAGTGGCATTATCATTGTTACTGATTATTTTGCCTTCTTCTTCTTATTGTGGGAGGCGGTTCTGCTGGTGCCGGGGCCGGTGGCGGCGCTGGTGCCGGGGCCGGTGGCGGTGGCGGTGCGGGTCGTTGGTTGTGGTTGCTGCTGCTGTCGTCGTTGTTGCTGCTCGTGCTGCTGCATTCTGTTACTGCCTTCCTTGCTGCCAACCGGAACAGCAGCTGATGCCGTAACCGAATCGCTCCCCATGCAACCTTATAAGGCTCCATGTACCCTTATAGTATATACAGATGCCTTGAAGTACCTATATGGGAGCCCCTTTTAGGCTTAAGTATCTACTATAAGGGTACATGCAGCCTTTGGGCAACAAGGCGCTCTTCTTTGGAGCTGGCTACGGCCAGGACCTCCTTGCCGCCTTGCAGCAGAACACATGGGAGATGCCGTTCTGCCGGTTTTGGATTATTATAACAATACTATTCATACTTTAGTACTACTAGTAGCATTATTGGTATTGTTGTTGTTATTTTTATTACCATTATCATCATCATTATGATTATGAACATTATGAGCATTACTGGTATGGTTTGGGGGGGGCCTTCTTTCGGGTACCAGGGAGACTGCGTGGCAACTTCCGTGCCTGTCGCATCCCAAGCTGAGTCGAAGAAGAAACGAGCAAGGCTGGAGGTCTCCATTATTAATACTAACTATCAGACCTATCATTACTAACCTACCATTAATTATTATTACGAACTATCATGAGTTATTATTACTAACTATCATTAATTATTAGCATTAGCATGTACTATAGCAATAATTTAGTTATTCGCGTTATTTAGTATTAGTACTAGCGTTATGAGTCCCCGGGCCCTGGAGGTATTTGTTTTCAGGCCCACTTCGCACTGCTTCCCCGACATCAGCAAAGGAATGTGGTTTCGCATGATGATGGTAAGGTAGCGGATAGCGCGGGTCGGAAGCTTCGAGTTTGCGAGAGTCTTGCAGGCTATTCAGCCAGTGTCAACCTGATTGAAAGACCCCTTCTTGACGGGCTGTACCTATGTAGTATTACCAAACAATTTTTTTTGCGGGGACGGAGAGGGTTCTTTCTCAAAAACCTACACTACTCGAGACTTCCGGGCCCTTCCATTGCTGAGCCCTGCACCTGGCAATTCCGGATGGGTGCGCCGGAGGGTGCAGGCGTGCATGGAGAGTATTCCTTGCGTCGTCAGGGGCGGGAAGGATGGAAATGACAAAAATCTTGCAGCCTAGGGACGCAACCCTGAACACTGAAACCTAAACCCTGCGGCGGAACTGGTGGTAAATGAATTAGAACATTGAACTCTTTTTGGGGGCCATGAACTTTGGGCTCAGGGCCCAGGACGACCCGAAACTCCAAACCCTCAAATCCGGATAGAAAGCCCTGTAGAACCCTTGGACAAAGTCAAAGCCTAGTACAGTATACTCGAAATCATGTTCTGATCACTCAGACCCTCAACCCTAAACATCCCCAAACCCCTAAATCAAAATCCTATGACCCCTATATAAGTCTATATAAGCTGTAATGAAGCCAGCCGTGCCCGGTCCTCGTCCCTTGGTCTTCCGATGGAAGAACACAGGGCTCTGGACCTGGCAAAAGGACTTTTCCTTTTGGGCTGCGAGCTTTTAGCTTTAAGTTTCGGTTGAGGGTTTCGTTGTTCGTTCTAGGCGTAAGTTTTAGGTTAGGGTCTCGATGTTTTCAATCCTTTGGCTTGTAGGGTTTAGGGTTTGGGGATTCGGTTAAGGGTTTTGGGCTTAGAGTTTCCTAAAATGGTTAAGACTAGCCACTGTGTGGGCTTTCGTGGGGGGTTTAGGGAAAGAGCGGAAGCTTCGGGTATGGGGTTAGTGCCTGTTCGGGATTTGGGGGTTGCTGTAGGGTTGAGGATTTGAGAGGTCTAAACCCTAAACCCTAAACCCTAAGCTTGGGGATGGATGGTTCTTGGGGAGCTCTTGTCTCAATTCGAAGTCTTTTTTCCTTCACGGAGGATGCCGGGAGCAACCATCCACCCTACCCATGCAACAGCAGGGCACCGAATAAGCTACCTCAGACTCATCATAACATGATATGTTTAAGATTGTCTTGAATTTTTACGAAAAACAACAATTCCTAAGGAGACTATAGTGAGGGGATTTTTGAATTGTGAGCCGCAATACCCAAGTAAATGTCACAGGGCTTCGCGCCATAGCTTAGAGCTCTGGGTACTTAGTTGCGGTAACCTCTGTAGTGAACCCTAAACCTAAAAGCTAAACCCTAAACCCGAAAGCCCTAAACCCTAAACCCGAAACCCCAAAACCCTAAACCCGAGACCTACACTGGGGACCCACACATAGTTGGAGTCCGGGTGGGACCAGTAAAACTCGTGAAACGCATCGAACTCCTCGAAGTTCGGAGCACACGTGCTCATGTCCTTACAGGGGCTCCCGCATCTTTGTTGCATTACGGGGCGTAAGACCAGCTGTCGTAGGGCCTGTGGATTCCAGATTCAAAACTGGACTCCGGAATTCTGATCGTACACGTTCGCTGTTCGGCAAGGTTCCGCAGAGTTTTGAACGCTGGACCGGCCTAAACCGCTAAAACCCTGAACACGATTTACGCGCTACGGTGATTGAGTCGACATTTCCAGGTTTCCCCAAGCCTACACGGTGAAAAGACCGCGGTTTTTTCAGGCTCAAGCTTTGGACTTTGAGGTTGTTTGTGGAACCTTAGGACAGCCTTCATGACAAAGGGCTTCGCCAGGTTCAGGTACCACAGGATTTAACGTTTGCGGTTTAGGTTCTGTTTTATTGTGCAATGGCGTTTTTTCGAAGCCCAACATGGTCTAGGGTTTAAGGCTAAGGGCGATCGACCCCTTGCGCCAGGCAGCAAAAGTAAAGCCAGGCAAACAGCCTGTAGCATTGATCGGGTTCTCAAACCGCCACTCTCCTGCCGGGTTGCCAAACAAGCATGCTCAACCACGACAAAACCTCCCTCACCATATTGGCAGGCACAACCAAAATACGAATTCAACGCAAGGGTCTCGGCTTCAGCAGCCTCCATGTCCAGAAACAATCAACTAAGAACCTGACACCCCCGCCACTATATCAACCTCAGCCCCAGAATCGCGGTGAGGGCTTCCCAACCCCCTAGCCTGTCCTCCAGATCGACCTTGGAGTGAAAATTCGAAGCCATCCTCACAAAGATGTCGCCATCACGTAGGATTTCGCCCAAATCATTACTACTAACTATGCCTCCCCCCTTCCCTCCCGCCCCCCCACCCCCCGTGACATCAACAAATCTTAAACCCCCAGGGCACCCAAACAAGAGCCTCGGTGCGAGAATTGCTGCATGGCAGGACCTTTGTTAGCATATACTAACATGTAAACAGTTTACATACAAATATAGACATGGAAATACACATATTACATAAATTATGTGTGTGTATATATATATAGCACACATACAAGCGTACATTTACTGTACGTCCAACATGCATCATCATGTCTTTTGTAGGTTGCTACACATTTTGGGTCACCCGAGTCTCAGCGCTGGACCAGGTGTTTTGGACCCTCCGAAGCTGGAACCTGTAACGGATCTCTCGCCTGTGTGCACGTCATCAAGATTCATCAATGATCTCCAGCTCCACCCATCCCCTCCTTCCACCCATGCACGCGCGAATGCATAATGGATGTGTGCATGCAGGCATGCAAGCAAATTGTCCAGGTCGCTTTGCACCCCACAACCCTAAAACCGACCCCAAGGAGCCGTTGACCGGGCGGGTACATTATCATCCTGCTTTCGCTTCTCCATGGCGCAAGTAAGAACTTCGCCCACCAAAGACACCCAACCCTATCAGCTCAAGCACTGAAAAGCATGACAATCTAACGCCCCAAGCCCAAAACCCTAAACGCGTAATTGGGGCCTCACTGTTTCAATATGGCACGCCGTGGCGGCGTGTGTTTTCGAGACTTTTTCGAGTATTACACGTGGAAGGGTTTCAGGTAGTTACAGGTAGTTTGCACGCATCATCATAGGAGTCTACAATACTAACCCTAACCCTAAACCCTAAACCTACTGTTCAGGGTCCAGGGACACTGGCACCCCGACACCCTACTGGTTCTCCAGAAACCCACTTGGGGGTTCATGGGACTTAGTAAGTACAGTTATGAGTACCCTAAGTGAGGTTATACCCAGTTATAAGTTTAGATACCGTATTTATAGCCATAGTTGCGAAGTCCCATGAACCTTTAAGTAGACCCCAAACCCTAAAGCCTATAGATCTCCCTTTAAAGAACCCTATAGACCCCTTTAAAACCCTTAAAGGAACCCTTAGTAAATGCCTTTAAGCAAGCACTGTTACTGTAGTCCTCCGTCCAGGCCGAATCTTCGAGGCGCACGGGAGATCGGGAACCCTGCAAGGAAGCTCACAGTTTGATACTGCTGATGGACAAAATCCTGCATGACCCTAAGGACTCTAAACTATGGGAATTATGGCATATTCCTTCTAATGGGTCATGCAGGAGTTTGTCCATCAACAGTAAGGGTCGTATCGGGATGTATAAGGGGGTTAGAGGTTTAGGGCCTTTAGTGTTTCGGGTGTGGGATGTCAACATCGGCCCCTCTTGATTTGCCGACGCATGTGTAAAGCGAATTCTGCAGCAAGCTTCGGAAGTGCGGCACTTTCATGCTGGACGGCAGGCAGTGCGACCATCTCCGGAAAAAGACTCTCGCCAGGAACGGGTGCCACAAAAATCTGGCAAGTAGTCGCAGGGTTCAATGTGCACAGGCCCAGCTTTGTTAGACTACTGGCCATCCAAATAGCACAAAGATTAACAAACACGATACACTCCATCCGAAACCCTAAACTCCGAGCACTACATGCCACTCCTCCCCCAGGCCGACGTCTGCAATAAAATCACCCTCCTGCAGCAAGCTTGAAAATGATGTAGACCACAGCGGTTTGGGGGTTTAGGGCTCTGCTTCTGAAATGTCTGTTTATATACGTCGGCATGTGGGCTACCTGCTTAGGGAAAGAGGAGAACACTTTGGGATCCTAGAATCAGAACGGGTCCTCAGTCATGGGTGTGCACAGATGGCCGTCTACTAGTACCACAAATCATGAGTCGGAGCTGGTCAAATGTAGTCCAGGGGCATTTGCCACGGCCGTTGCTTTCGCTCACGGTTTAGGGTTTAGGGTTTATCGCTCTCTCTCTCTCTCTCTCTCTCTCTCTCTCTCTCTCTCTCTTTCTCTCTGTCTCTGTGTCCTCGAGGTGAGCAATCAAGACGACGTGATCTCCCCACATGGCCTCGTTCAAGCGCATCTACTTCATGTAGAATCAATAACTCACGTGTCACGGCATACTGGTGTTGATTCCAGGAAGAGGCACATAAGTAGGATATTTCACTGTACTTCTACAAGAAAATGCCCACATACACAAACGAGTGTATACGTTCCTAGTGTGTACATAAGATAGAGACAGACACATACATGCATTGCGAACAAGGTTGCAAGATCACGGAACAACTACGCAACTCTATGCAAAAGGATGTATACGTATACATGTTTAATGACACCCAGTAATCTATACCGGAGCACATGCATGCTGCAAACAGCTTAGCAAACCCAAACGCTCAATAATCTTCCGGAAATATGTGCACCTAATCAAGCAGATGCTTCTATGTTTCTGTATACACACGAACGGTGACAAACGCATATGGTTTTGCGTTGTGCGCTGTGCTTGTGCGCAACCCCAAAATGGTATTTCGCCTGGAGACTTAAGCTCAAGAAGACCTTGCTTTGCTGAACAGAGCCCTATGGCTAGAGGAACCCCCGTCTACAAGTTGCGCGTGTGTGTATGTGTGTGTGTGTGCGCGCGTGCACGTACGTGTTGCAGGCTCTCCATCGATAAGGTAATATAAGGTACTCATTGCACAGAGGTACACTAGAGTTACCCAGAGGTTCTCCCACAGAGACGAAGTACAGAAGGCAGAAGTACTGCGGACCAGAGCCGCGACATGGGGAACTGCTCCGCAGGATGCAGAAAAATGGGCGGACCGTATGCACGGAGGGATATCCTGCTCCACGAGTGCGAGTTTATGACTGCTTGTTGTTCTACATGCACATCTGGGCCTGCCGTATATGTATGTATGTATGTACGTACGTATATATCTATCCACTCAGAGAGTCATCCAAACCTACACACACACACACACACACGCTCGCGACGCTTTTAAAACCGACATGTGTCGACCATGCTCTTTGGGCCATGCAGCCTCTGGCTCTGGCACAGCCGAACAGATCGCGGTGTGCCTCAGATAGTGTGTGCTGTGCAATCTTGAGGTTTACGGTTGGGGAAGGTGGCTACTTTAGGGCAGCACTTGAAGAACTAGGGTTAAACGTGCTCTGCTTGACTTACAGGCAGAGCTACTAGGACAGCCTTGGAGTGTCCGGGTCTTTGGGCGTGGCATCGAGGACGTTGCAAAACGGCTCCCTGCGAACCTCACTGACTAATTAGGTGAGAACGTCGGCCGATTTCTGCTGTGAGAAGTGACTCTCTGTGGTCAGCTGCAGCCCTCCCTGATTCAAAGCTCGTGCTGTAGATGTACTTTGAGCTACCATTTATAGTGGTATTATGCAAGTGCTCGTGAGGTGCTTTCAAGGATCCATAAGATGCAACATCTAAGTGTCTGATAATGAAGCAAGAGAGCTAATTACAGGGCAAAATACGGCTTACTTACTCTGTACCCGGAAGCAGCAACATGAGCACTGCACAGTCTTGCGCGTATAGCTCTTCCGATATCGGAGCCGGAAGTGAGCAACAGTACGACCTTGTAGTCCATGCCTAACTATACCAAAACATGTACCCCAAACCCACGATTCCAATTATAGATGCCCACATAATATCACTATATACGTAAGACAAGCCTAGGATGCATGGACCTTTCTTGCCAATCGTACACCTTAGGGCTTGGAGTTTCGGTCTTGAGGGTTAGGGCCTGGGGCTTAGGGCTTCGGGTGTGGGATTAAGGTCTTATGTCGTCGGGCTCAGCACCTCAGTCCAGGCGCAAGGAGACTACGAAGCCAAGGGAACTCAGCAAGGATGAAAAGGCATCGACCAAGAGGAAGCAGTAGCCTTAGGGTTTATATAAGGTTTAGGACTTCTAGGGTTTAAAATTCACAGGGTTGAGGGTTTAGGGCTTGCAGGGTTTAGGGCGCACTCGCCATGAGCCTCTTGCAGCTCATGCTGAGGGGGCTTCTTTGGGTCATTTCGTTTTTAGAGCTGTCTTACTTGCAGGGCCTCTATTTCTATAAGAGTGGAGCCCTGGGGTCCATGGGCTTCGAGCTCCCTAAGCGGCAGGCAATCGCCTGCACCATCTCTCCGACCACAGGGCCTCAACACCAATCTTGGCCCAGTCGCCTCCCCGTTTCTGTAGCGCGATGCGCTCAGCGCTGCCTTGGCTTCTTCGTGTGTTTGTATGTTGTCTGTGTGTGTGTGTGTGTGTGTGTGTGCGTAGGGGTCTTTGGGCTTCACGGTTTGGAGTTTGGGGGCCTTCGTCGTTCTCTTGGACATTCTTTCGGAGTAGCTTCAATCACGAGAAGCCCTGACGATGGCAACACCAGAGATTTCGGGCAGACATGGGCATGTGCAGGTAGAAAAGGAATCAAGCAAGCACACTGCGCCTGTATACGATCATAGTGAAGGGATCCATTAAGTCAATTATCAGCTCTTTGCTCATTGGCTTTGCCTTTGAAGCAAACATATCAGGTACATCTATACCCGCGCTTAGAACCTATAAAGTCTGCTTAATATTCTCTTGGGTTTTATATGAACAGAAATCAGAAATGATTCCTGAGGATCGAGACTTTAGACATATCATGTGGCCGGGCGGTACTAGTAACTAGATGCTGCTGAACACGGACGGAGGCTGACCGAATCAACTCTCCACTCGCTCCCAAGCGGTCAATCGGTGCGACCAACGATCCTGGGCCTTGAGATTAAGAGAGCCTCCGTCTGATGAGACTGGCCGGTATCAACAGGTGGAAGCCAAAGGCAAACATGAGGCGAGACATGATTCTGCAGACGTTGCAGACGCAACGAACGCATGCTGGTGCTGTGCATCGAAGACCTGGAAAGAACAAGCCGCTTTTTATTTCACCAACTAGAGTAATTAGAGAGTCGGCTTAACGGCCAACAGCAGATACCTGCGGCAACTATTGCTTCTTGCAGTGTAGGCAGGCCGCGAATGGGATCCAAAGCAGGTCGTGTTCGGGCCAGCTGGACATCCAAGTTTTCGTAGGCGACGCCTGGGGCTCTTAGGGTTTAGGCTTTAGGGTTTAGGGCTTAGGGTTTACAATTATTGACGTGAATGGAGCCCGACACATTCAGAACTAACTACACTAACTACACCTCCTCACATTTGTGCTCGACACCTCAAGCAACAAGCTTCAGAGCGCTCAATCAAAACCACGAGGTTCTCCGATGCAGTACTGTATCGAATGTACACCAGAATACAAACACCACCGATCTTCATGCTTGGGGCTTTAAGGAATACCAAGCTGCATGATGTTCCGTCACACTGCCGCTGCTGAGGTTTTCAGTCTGGTCTGGAGGCTTTGCCAACCAGTGATGGAGGCTTAGGCACATTCTCGACATGAGTGTTGGTATGTGTGACTTTCGGTGAAGTACTTAGACTTGAGAAGAACCACAAACTACTGCAGAACTGGATAACACCGGCTCCGCACGCGACTTCATTCTCATGACTCCCGATGCGCACTGACATCCCTAGATCCGGCAGCTCGCAACCCAGGCGATGAAGGAAGGAGGGAAGCCAGGGCCCAAACCCCTAAAACCCTAAACCCTAAGACCCTAAACCCTAACCAGCCACATCCCTTTGGCCGAGGCTCGATCCACGTGTGCGCAAAGCAGCTCCTGGAGCTTGTGGTATGGCTTTGTTGGAGGTTTCGGGGCTACTTAGAACTTAGGTTTTCTTTTAAAGGCCTTTTTCCAGCTGCAGAACAGTCGGAGAGCTCCAATAGAACTTAGGGTTTAGGGCTTCTCGGGTTTAGGGTTTAGGGGTTATAGTACCGCAGTGCTACTGATGCTGCAGTCCTAGATTTTTGGGAAAATGCCGTCACCGTGCATCGAACCTTCGTTTCATCGTCTTCCGTTCTATCATCATGATCAATGGTCTTAGCCAGCTGCGTCGTAACTTTCTGGTACCTTATCTATTACTGGTACTGTTTGTGTTCTCCTCTGAATCTGCTTCACCGCACCCTACCCTCGCAAAAACCCGGTAAACTAGCATCCTACATGCCAGCCTTAAACCCAAAACCTAAACCCCAAACCCGAAATTCTTAAACCCTCCCTTCCCCAAATCTGCGTGAGCCTCCAGAGCCAGCAAAGAGGGAGCGACCGGCTTCGCCAAGCCCAGGCGGTCCAGGTAGGACGCCACAAGGTCGGGCTGTGCAGAGGGAGCTTCTGCTTTAGGGTTTTAGGGTTTAGGGTTCAGGGTTAGGGTTTAGGGTTCAGGCTTCAGGGTTTACCGTCTTTTGATTTCAAAGGGTTAAGGGTTTAGGAGGATGGAGCTTATGGCTTTTTAAGGCTCCTCTTAAGGTAAAATCAAGACTTTGAAGTCTAAACGAGTACCAGAGGGGTTTAGACTGACGAACACTCCGAGACCACTCCGGAAACGGTGGGAGAAGACCGCAAAATAGTAAGGCCCCTTTATCAAGCAGAAGCCTCAAGGATTCGTGGTCCGGTTGTCGGCAGCGGCACGCACCCAGAAAGCTTGCCTGGTTGTCGGGGTTTCTCGAAAAGCCCAAAGCGGAATTGCCAAACAACTTAGTGCTCCTGTGACATGATCAGTATGGTGATCTGTGTTTATGTGCTATGACATTTAAATAGCTAAATGTTCGAGGCTCCTTTTCAAGATGCACATGGTTGTACATGTTTTTATCAGAATCTATCCTTTCAGATTTGTTTGTCTGTGTAGGAGGGTCTGGGGCTTCTGAGAGTCTCTCCTCGATCTTCCTCAGGAGTTACTAAAGTTTCGATTCCATTTCACGCAGAGCCCTGCTGAATAAACCCCTTCACCTCAAGAAGAATTATTACAAGCACTCGAATACTTGGGCCGCAAAGGGTCCGTAGTGTGGTGTGATTAAGGACTTCGGTGTGCAATATATATATATATATATATATATATGTCCCACACCGCTTTCGCCAAATAGCAGTGCCGCACGGTGCAACGGCTCATTGCAGGAGACGCCGACATAGCTATGGCCCGCTGCGACCAGAGCTACGGCTAGCTATTGAGTAGCTCCGTGCACTCCCGCAATGGGAAGTACACGTGCTTCATGCTTGAATGAATCTGTGTCTGTGTGTGTGTGTATGTGTATATTCTATACACATACACCCTCATCAACTTATCGAACTGTTTGGGTATGATTATACATATCTATATGCATGCAAACTGCGTGGGGGATTGATCTCGACTTGGTTGCTGCTCTCCCCACCAGAGCTGTAATGAATGTAGGTGTGGCTGGCTAGCACTCTCCACAGACTGGACCCTGTCTCTCCCTCTTACTTCCACACGTGCGATCCTATGCAGGCAGAACCGGCGGCCGTTCCTTTTGCACTCACTGCCGGCGGCGGTTCGTCTGTGCAACGGGATAGCTCTGATTGCTCAGGATAGAAGACACATATAGCACTTAGCTATGGGCATTGACTTGAGCCAAACGTTGCGTTGGCGGTCACATAGAAAGGTAAAGATGAGGGATGCGTAGCATGCCCCCTAGAGTCGAGGGACGCGTAGCGTGCCCCCTTCTCTTGCACTTTACACGGTCTTGCTCACAGCTCTTATAGTGACACCTTAGAACTTGACAAGGCATCGCAGTCCGTTCGCACCCCCCATGAGTTGCGTCTCCGACGCTGCTCACCCGGAAGATGGCACGATAGGACAACAGAAAATGTTCCGCCGCAACGTTGACATTGAAAATCAGAGCTTTGCATCCCAATTAGAAACGTTGTGACACTCATCTACGTCAGTAACGATCCCCTGAAATGGCAAACGAATCAGGCGTCACCGAAGAAAGAAGCATTCGCGATGGCATTCCATGGGCGAAGCTCAGAGGTCACGAACTGATAGGCGAGGAAGATCAGGCGTTGTCTCGCCACCATCTTCGCGTTGACGTAGGATCGCGTTCCCAGGGCCGGAGGTTCTCCTCTGGATACTGGTTCCTCTGCTTTCCTTTGTCCTTGCCTTTGTTTCGGCCTTTGCCGGCGATGTAGTCGTGGTAGGAATTGGTGTTCCAGCCACCATGTTGCTCGCCTCCGGTTCTTCCACGCCCTTTTGAAGGTCCCTTGGATGAAGAAGCGCTTTCACGTTCCTCCGTAGTGACAGGCGTGTCCAGGATGGATGTACCACCTGGAGGGAGATAGTCAGCGGCCGAAATGTGGTGTAGGGCTTCAGTACGCTTGGTCGTCGGGTTTTGCTGTCTCTCAGCCTTGGATCGATTCAATCTGTCCATGAAATGCGCAGGCATTTGCACACTGTGGTCCACCAGCAAGCCGATGGTCTGGACTGACTGATCGGAATGAGTCAGCAGAATACCGACGGGGTCGATGTACAAGAAGTCCACTGGTCCAGTTGGCGTTGGTCGTAGCACTGAGAATTGTTGGTGTCCCGTCACCATTGGGATCACCTCGCACAGGACGTTCAGGCAACAAAAGTGCATAGCCTTTACATCTTCATCCCTTTCGCTCTTCAAGTAAGTAGTAGGGTTGAAGTTGTCCCTGCCAATTCCCATCATGTTGGTTCCCCGTGTAAGTAAAGAAAGCATCTGGTTCGTCCGGAAGCGCTTCAAGGTGTAAGTCCCGTTGGGATCATACTGTTTGAGGTTCTCAGGTTCCTTGGCAAAGCGAATGATCTCCTCATCAGTCACATCCTTGCTCACACCCGTTTCCCTATCCACTGCCGCCAAAGATCCCCACTTTCCAAG
The DNA here is from genome assembly GCA_905221615.1 of Symbiodinium sp. CCMP2592. Lineage (NCBI taxonomy): Eukaryota > Dinophyceae > Suessiales > Symbiodiniaceae > Symbiodinium > Symbiodinium sp. CCMP2592. The sequence continues at coordinate 720,291 of CAJNDT010001035.1, forward strand.
CACATCATAGCGTTGGCCAAGTGCGAAACTTTCCCTCATCTGAAACAACGGCATAGTCGCCCACTTTGCGAATCCTGACCAAGCTTTGTAGATGGATCTGCATACCACGTATGCCATGTACGACAGAGCGGTCATGTTCGCGTCAATGCAATGGGCATTTCGCTTTCCAGAATAGTAAGATGGCTGCATGGCGGTACGTGCAAGTTGTAGCTCAGGATCGATGTTCAAAGACTGGCCGGTAATGAAGACGGGACGACGTTCCTGTGCGATTGCTTCTGGAACTGCGTCATCAAAGTCCTCTCCAGGCTCGATGTCCATTTCTTCATCAGGTTCCTGTTCTGGATCGTCTTCCGCGATGACAGATGGTTCTGGGATTTCTTCAGGTTCCGCAACGGTCTCTACCTCCATGGCTTCCTGCTCCTCTTCGGGCGCCTCAGGCACTGCGGCTGCTGCGGCTTCCATTGTTTGAGCAATGAAGTCACTGGGGATCTCCGTAGGAGTCTCCCGTTGTGGAGAACCTTGGTAATATCCGCTCGAAATGAACTGTGACCAGCAAGACGTGCATCGGGAGAAACATGCTGGAACGATGTTGTAGCATGCCGGACATACCCTCATTCTCCGTCCATCCTCGTCTCTGCGTAGGTCTTCGGGTCGCCAATTCTTGATGACAAACTTGATTCCTTTGTCCATGTAGTGATGCCGAACCGTGTTCTCCCTGTGGGACTCCAGGACAGTCGTGAGGTCACGAATGATCTGCTCCTTGCTTGTGTCGTGGGGTCCAGGAGGCATCTCGCAAAGCAATTCCATGATCTTGCTTGGCGTTCGGTATCTCTCGAACTCGGAAGCAACGGTGATGCATTGTAGTCCAACACCAGCTCTTTCTCCAACCTTTCATCGTAGATCTTTTCCACCAGAGCGAAAGAGTGTGTATCTCGAGGATCAGGGACGCAAAACCATACCTCCTTGACGAAATGGAAAGGTATCGTTCGACCAACGATCATGATGCCGCTGTCTGTGATACGTCCATCTTCTCGTGCAAGGTCCTGCGATGGGACATGAAGGACCGCCAGTGGCATGTGCTTGGCGTCTCGTCCATGTACTCGCATCTTGGTCGTTGCGTTCCGGTGATCGAACGGCGCAAACACCCCCCAATAGCTGTGGAGTCTGCCACCTTGGTTGCCTCGGAATTGGCGCCTATGGTCGAAGTCCCCGTCGGGGTCCTCCGAACCAGGCATGATGCCTTGCGTGACAATGGAATCCAAGTTGCGGCATGCCGTAGCGTGGAACGCACCTCCAAGACGTTGCAAGAGGGTCATAGATGGAGATATTGCGAACCTGTTCTTGTCCAACTGAAGCAAGTTGTTCTGGGGATCTGAGTGCGCAGAGTGACCACTCGTAGCCCGAACTGCCCATGGCTTCACCCAGCCGTTGCATATGTTCAGGTACCTCTGGCCATGCCGACAATGATCGTTGTTCTGGATCTCCGTGATCTGGTCCTGAACCGATACTAACCTGTTCGAACCTGCTGATCCAAGAACTTCCGTGCCGGGGTCCTTCACTCTCACACCCAGGAACTGCAACCGAATCTTGGCCTTGTTGCGTTTCGTGGCTGCAATCATGTTTCCCTGGAACAATAGCTGAAGTCTTTCATTGTACACTCTCTTCTTCTGTTGATCATCGGTCCTTGAGACCCCTTCGGTGATGCGTCTGCTTTCATGGGTCCATAGTGTCTCATGCCTCACCAAGTCTTCGATCATCACCCATCCTCCTTCATCACATTTGATGACACTGTTGAATGCCACCTGGCACCTGTTGTCAAGCCATTCCGAGCCTGGGCGCCTGGCGATTCTGTGGCTCAAGTCAGACTGGATGCATGATAGCGCCCAATCCGCGTTCAATCTGCGCTGACGGGTGATGTTGCGAAGGACAACTTCGTTCACGATGTCCCACCGATTGTTGATGAAGCTTGCACCCTTGGTTGGGATCAGGTCGAGAATCCCGCACCGGATTGGCCTTCCGCCGCCGATGGATTCATAGCCTGGATTGGTGTATCTATGAGTGTTTTCATCGTAGACATAGCTAGGACGGTCTCCTCGTTGAGGTAGGCGTCGGTCGCGATGGTCCGAAAGCTGCTCAATGATGTCCACCACTCGCTGGCTATTCTCTGGTCCCGATTCCTGCAGTGGTACGCCACAAGCATCATTTAGGCCCCGACGGTTCTCCACATCCGTGCAGAGATTGTGTTTCTTCTCATAACGGATCAAGACCACATCACCCCGTACGGCTTCGCCTCCGCGTCGCGGTCGGGCTTTGGCCTTGGGTCGTCGGTCCGAGGATGCAACACTCACATGATCTGTGGTGTCAACGTCCATTAGCTCAGCCTCTTGTGTAGGTACTCGACGTGGATATCGAAGAAGACTTTCCTTGATAATCTGGACGCCTCGAAGTACCAGATCCCGGGTTGCAGCATTTTCTGTGCAATTGGACAGAGTGTGTAGATCACTGCCACCACCGACACAGAACGTGATGCGGTCGCTTCCGACTGACATTTCGCCCTGAGCGAGTACGCCAACATAGTCCTGAAGCTGCGTGACAAATCCTTCACGAATTGCATGCCTGGGATCAGGGCCTTCTGCACCTTGCTCTTCTTCGGGTTGCGCATCCACATCCACATCCTGTGCAGGTATTGGTGGAGCAACTGAGAACCCTGGATCGTCCGTGACGTTGTCAGCGTCCTGTGTCTCGTCGGTTCTCGCAATCTCTACAGGGTAGATATCACCATCGACGATCACTGTGAAATCAATCACGAGGTCAGCGGACATGTTGTTGACGATCTCAGCGACTGCTTCATTCTTCTTGGGCGGTGTCCTTTTGCGCGGGGGGTCAACCGTGATCAGCTCGATGGCTTCGGCCGACGCGTAGCGGAAGAATGATCTTTCGATTCCCCTCGCGCACGCATTTGCTCCCTCAAGGCCACCCCAATTTGGAAAATGACTTGGGTGTCTCATTGCAATTGTAAGAAGCCCGAGCGCCAGCTCCACTGTGTCACCCAGGAGCTCTTCATTGGGCAAGACTGACCCTCTGTAGCATTCTTGGCGCTCTTCCGGAGTCAAAAGCATCCTCATGAAACCAGCATAAGCGCAGTTCCCGGCGTCGTAGTAGCAGATGTAGCATGTCTTGCCTTCGGAGTCGTACCCTCTGTCCCACGCCAACTGTTTTGGCCTTTCCCCATGCCGCGTACTCGATGGCCTGACTGGCTGTGATTCGGAGACCACCGTAGTGAGAAACCGTCTTGCCGATGTCTTCATAGACCATCTCTGCACAAACTTTGAGGAACTCCTTGATGTCCACGCGAGGATCCACGAATTGAAGCCTCAGGTCATAAAGGTGCTTTGCGCAAGCCAAGGTGTACTTCTGGGACGTGATCAAGTCATTGAAGGAGCTGATTTGATGCTGCATCTTCAAGGCTGAAGTATGCGCGCACCCAATGCAGTGTCCAGGATACCCGTTTCCGGTCGGCTTGAAGAAGGCTTGTGCGTAGCACTCAGACAACTTCATTGCTTCACATCCAGGGCAATAGAACGTTCTCCCTTTGACATAACCAGTGTTCAGGGTCGCATAGGTGTCGATCCTGAACCAGTAGTGCCTGTTGTCGTAGTAGGCTTCGGGAACGGTCATGGCGATGTCAAAATCCTGCCAGGTGACTGTGGACGATTCAGCGACCGTGTCACCCTGGGCACCCGACCTGATCTGTTGCTGCTGTTCCCCCGTAAACCATGTCTGCGAAATCTTGGTGGACGTCTTGACTTCACTCTTGTCCTCCCAAATCTCGACAAGCGACGGGTGAGCGACTGAGTCGGTTCGGACTGTTTCGTCCCATGAGCGAACTTTCGATGCCTCAACAAAGCACGTGGATACCATCTTCTCGCAGAACAGCTGCTTCTCGTAGATAGCGAGGCCCAATTTGAACCTGACCCGATTGTCCGGTGGTGGCACCTTTTCGACTGACAGTGTATGCACGCCTGACGACGCATGTTTCGCCTGGCTATACATTCTTGACCAAAACGAAGATCCATGAATCACCACGCATGCTCGGGCCCGCAACTCCAGTTCAATATACATTCCCAGCGCGTGGAAGCCGTTGAACATAGAAGCTTTCTGTCGAAGGTAATTGCTGGCTGCTCCTACGAACCGTAAGTCATGATTGATGTTGACAATTGGAGGGCGCGTGGTACGCTTCCCTGCCGCAATGATAGGGTCAACGTACGTGACCTTGAGCTGTCGCTGCAAGTCAGCACGAATCGCTGCTCCGTCTCCGACCTCACTCATCGGAAATGATATGTTCTCGATGAGGATCGCCTGGAGAGATAGATGGTAATGCAACGTGACGGTTGCAAGCTGCTCTTCAGTCAAGCCATCCAATGTCTCATTCACAGATTCCAACGATCCCTTTGTGACTTGGAAGTTGTTGCGTGGGGGATTGATCTCGACTTGGTTGCTGCTCTCCCCACCAGAGCTGTAATGAATATAGGTGTGGCTGGCTAGCACTCTCCACAGACTGGACCCTGTCTCTCTCTCGTACTCCCACACGTGCGATCCTATGCAGGCAGAACCGGCGGCCGTTCCTTTTGCACTCACTGCCGGCGGCGGTTCGTATGTGCAACGGGATAGCTCTGATTGCTCAGGATAGAAGACACATATAGCACTTAGCTACGGGCATTGACTTGAGCCAAACGTTGCGTTGGCGGTCACATAGAAAGGTAAAGACGAGGGATGCGTAGCATGCCCCTAGAGTCGAGGGACGCGTAGCGTGCCCCCTTCTCCTGCACTTTACACGGTCTTGCTCACAGCTCTTATAGTGACACCTTAGAACTTGACAAGGCATCGCAGTCCGTTCGCACCCCCCATGAGTTGCGTCTCCGACGCTGCTCACCCGGAAGATGGCACGATAGGACAGAAGAAAATTCCGCCGCAACATTGACATTGAAAATCAGAGCTTTGTATCCCAATTAGAAACGTTGTGACACTCATCTACGTCAGTGACGATCCCCTGAAATGACAAACGAATCAGGCGTCACCGAAGAAAGAAGCATTCGCGATGGCATTCCACGGGCGAAGCTCAGAGGTCACGAACTGATAGGCGAGGAAGATCAGGCGTTGTCTCGCCACCATCTTCGCGTTGACGTAGGATCGCGTTCCCAGGGCCGGAGGTTCTCCTCTGGATATGGGTTCCTTGGCTTTCCCTTGTCCTTGCCTTTGTTTCGGCCTTTGGCGGCGATGTAGTCGTGGTAGGAATTGGTGTTCCAGCCACCATGTTGCTCGCCTCCGGTTCTTCCACGCCCTTTTGAAGGTCCCTTGGATGAAGAAGCGCTTTCACGTTCCTCCGTAGTGACCGGCGTGTCCAGAATGGAAGTACCACCTGGAGGAAGATAATCAGCGGCCGAAATGTGGTGTAGGGCCTCTGTACGCCTTGTCGTCGGGTTTTGCTGTCTCTCATTCTTGGATCTGTTCAATCTGTCCATAAAGTGCGCAGGCATTTGGATGCTGTGATCCACTAGCAAGGCGATGGTCTGGACTGACTGATCAGAATGAGTTAGCAGAATGCCGACAGGGTCGATGTACAAGAAGTCCACTGGTCCAGTTGGCGTTGGTCGTAGCACCGAGAATTGTTGGTGTCCCGTCACCATTGGGATCACCTCGCATAGGACGTTCAGGCAACAAAAGTGCATTGCCTTTACATCTTCATCCCTGTCGCTCTTCAAGTAAGTAGTAGGGCTGAAGTTGTCCCTGCCAATTCCCATCATGTTGGCTCCGCGTACAAGTAAAGAAAGCATCTGGTTCGTCCGGAAGCGCTTCAAGGTGTAAGTCCCGTTGGGATCATACTGTTTGAGGTTCTCAGGTTCTTTCGCGAAGCGAATGATCTCCTCATCAGTCACATCCCTGCTGACACCTGTTTCCTTGTCCACTGCTGCCAAAGATCCCCACTTTCCAAGCACATCATAGCGTTGGCCAAGCGCGAAACTTTCCCTCATCTGAAACAACGGCATAGTCGCCCACTTTGCGAATCCTGACCCAGCTTTGTAGATGGATCGGCATACCACGTATGCCATGTACGACAGAGCGGTCATGTTCGCATCGATGCAATGGGCATTTCGCTTTCCAGAATAGTAGGATGGCTGCATGGCGGTACGTGCAAGTTGTAGTTCAGGATCGATGTTCAAAGACTGGCCGGTAAGGAAGACGGGACGACGTTCCTGTGCAATTGCTTCTGGAACTGCGTCATCAAAGTCCTCTTCAGGCTCAACGTCCATTTCTTCATCAGGTTCCTGTTCTGGATCGTCCTCCGCGACGACAGATGGTTCTGGGATTTCTTCAGGTTCCGCAACGGTCTCTACCTCCATGGCTTCCTGCTCCTCTTCGGGCGCCTCAGGCACTGCGGCTGCTGCGGCGTCCATTGTCTGAGCAATGAAGTCACTGGGGATCTCCGTAGGAGTATCCCGTTGTGGAGAACCTTGATAATATCCGCTTGAAATGAACTGTGACCAGCAAGACGCACATCGGGAGAAACATGCTGGAACAATGTTGTAGCATGCCGGGCATACCCTCATTCTCCTTCCATCCTCGTCTCTGCGTAGGTCTTCGGGTCGCCAATTCTTGATGACAAACTTGATTCCCTTGTCCATGTAATGATGCCGAACCGTGTTCTCCCTGTGGGACTCCAAGACAGTTGTGAGGTCACGAATGATCTGCTCCTTGCTTGTGTCGTGGGGTCCAGGAGGCATCTCGCAAAGCAATTCCATGATCTTGCTTGGCGTTCGGTATCTCTCGAACTCGGGAAGCAACGGTGATGCATTGTAGTGCAACACCAGCTCTTTCTCCAACCTTTCATCGTAGATCTTTTCCACCAGAGCGAAAGAGTGTGTATCTCGAGGATCAGGGACGCAAAACCATACCTCCTCGACGAAATGGAAAGGTATCGTTCGACCAACGATCATGATGCCGCTGTCTGTGATACGTCCATCCTCTCGTGCAAGGTCCTGCGACGGGACATGAAGGACCGCCAATGGCATGTGCTTGGCGTCTCGTCCGTGTACTCGCATCTTGGTCGTTGCGTTCCGGTGATCGAACGGCGCAAACACCCCCCAGTAGCTGTGGAGTCTGCCGCCTTGGTTGCCTCGGAATTGGCGCCGATGGTCAAAGTCCCCGTCGGGGTCCTCTGAACCAGGCATGATGCCTTGCGTGACAATGGAATCCAAGTTGCGGCATGCCGTAGCGTGGAATGCACCTCCAAGACGTTGCAAGAGGGTCATAGATGGAGATATTGCAAACCTGTTCTTGTCCAACTGAAGCAAGTTGTTCTGGGGATCTGAGTGCGCAGAGTGACCACTCGTAGCCCGAACTGCCCATGGCTTCACCCAGCCGTTGCATTGGTTCAGGTACCTCTGGCCATGTCGGCAATGGTCGTTGCTCTGGATCTCTGCGATCTGGTCCCGAACTGATACCAACATGTTCGAACCTGCTGACCCAAGAACTTCCGTGCCGGGGTCCTTCACTCTCACACCCAGAAACTGCAACCGAATCTTGGCCTTGTTGCGTTTCGTGGCTGCAATCATGTTCCCCTGGAACAATAGCTGAAGTCTTTCATTGTACACTCTCTTCTTCTGTTGGTCATCGGTCCTTGAGACCCCTTCGGTGATGCGTCTGCTTTCATGGGTCCATAGTGCCTCATGCCTCACCAAGTCTTCGATCAGCACCCATCCTCCTTCATCACATTTGATGACACTGTTGAATGCCACCTGGCACCGGTTGTCAAGCCACTCCGAGCCTGGGCGCCTGGCAATTCTGTGGCGCAAGTCAGACTGGATGCATGATAGCGCCCAATCCGCATTCAACCTGCGCTGACGGGTGATGTTGCGAAGGACAACTTCATTCACGATGTCCCACCGATTGTTGATGAAGCTTGCACCCTTGGTTGGGATCAGGTCGAGAATTCCGCACCGGATTGGCCTTCCGCCGCCGATGGATTCATAGCCTGGATTGGTGTAGCTGTTGGTGTTCTCGTCGTACACATAGCTAGGACGGTCTCCCCGTTGGGGTAGGCGTCGGTCGCGATGGTCCGAAAGCTGTTCGATGATGTCCACCACTCGCTGGCTATTCTCTGGTCCCGAATCCTGCAGTGGTACGCCACAAGCATCATTTAGGCCCCGACGATTCTCCACATCCGTGCAGAGATTATGTTTGTTCTCATAGCGGATCAAGACCACATCACCCCGACCGGCTTCGCCTCCGCGTCGCGGTCGGGCCTTGGCCTTGGGTCGTCGGTCCGAGGATGCAACACTCACATGATCTGTGGCGTCAACGTCCCTGGGTTCAGCCTCTTGTGAAGGTACTCGACGTGGATATCGAAGAAGACTTTCCTTGATGATCTGGACGCTTCGAAGTACCAGGTCCCGGGTTGCAGCATTCTCTGTGCAATTTGACAGAGTGTGTAGGTCACTGCCACACGCAACACAAAATGTGATGCGATCGCTTCCGACTGACATCTCGCCCTGAGCGAGTACGCCCACATAGTCCTGAAGCTGCGTGACAACTCCTTCACGAATTGCATGTCTGGGATCAGGGCCTTCTGCACCCTGCTCTTCTTCAGGTTGCGCATCCACATCCACATCTTGCGCAGGTATTGGTGGAGCAACTGAGAACCCTGGATCGTCCGTGAC